>VYZW01030633.1:2935-14990 GCA_013401315.1 Balaeniceps rex | reverse complement strand
AAAAGCAATTTCAGATACTGTAACGTGACAATGATGATGAGATCACCGCACTTAAATAGGTTTTGCCAAATAGTTGGGCACCCAGAGCATATGTTTGAAATAACAATCAGGAATCATAATTATTATCTAGAAGGCATAACACTGTGACATATAGCACATAGTATTCTTGATTAGGGTGAATACTAAGTCTTTGAGTAGTTCAAAACCAAGAAGCTAAGGGACTAAAGATATGAAATTCATAAACTGTTGTCATATTACTCTTCTACAGCCACGTGTGTCTGTGGCAGATTTTAACCCACATACGATAACAAAATATCCACCAAAACCAATCTTTGCTAAAAGCTCCTAAAATTCGTAGGAGACATTTCTTTGGTGTTAGTGGCAATTGTATGGATGAGTGGAAACATAAGCATAAGGAGACCAAGAAGGGTATCAAATGGCAAATATTAGACAAAAAATGAGGATGAGGACTGATCCAATTGCTTATTAAAAATCTCTTTTCTAGTGAAATGAAATGTAATTTTATGAATTGGTCACAGAATCTTTCTCAAAATGGCATCCCTTTTATTCTATGTTTTATACAATCTACCATAATAATCTCCTGAGCATGAACTGTGGGGTACGCTAGCATGCCTAGCTATGAAATCTGATCATTGCAAAGGGAGTTGCCTATTGCTAGATATGTCAAAGTGCTCCAGAGCAGGATGTGTCTCAAATCTCTTCTCTTCAAGGCAATTGTCCACAGTATTGTTAACCAATATGACTTTTCTTAATATATGTTTTTTAGTCTCCAAATTGTTTACAGGGAGTATACTTAGGCTGTTTTCCATAGCCAGCTCGCTGTTTATATTATGTGATATTGCTCTAAATCACTTGTTACATAATTATAAGAAAATAAGACACTGCAAATGACAACAGTAACAAAATAGCTAAATCTACCTTTATTTAGGGTGAGATCATCCTTGATTTAGGAAAGTGGTCTGAATTCAGAGTAGAATAAAAGCCTTCCAGTTTCTTTGTGTCAGGCAATTCAAAGTGCTCCAAAGCAGTACATACCTAAAATCTCACCAACTTTTCAAGGTAGCCATCTGCCTTAGGAAACCTCAAATGAATGAGCAAACTTCGCTGTGACAACAGTGCCCACAGTTTCCACAGTTCCGACAAGAGTTTAGTGGTTAAAACATTTGCTCAGGGATCAGGAAACTTGTGTCCTGTTCCTGCCTTGCTTGATTTACACATCACCATCTAAAAGTGCTCATACAGGGAACCGTTATTCCAACTTTCCAAAGACCAAAAGAGTTAGTCCAAGCTAGAAAACAGCAAACAAAAAAATGGGACAAAACCAAGTAAACAGCTATTTAAAGGTATGCTTGAGGACACTACTCTTTTAGTAATTACTCTTGATATAAGTATGCTGCAATCCACANAGTCTGGTCACAACAGCATGGAGCTCTTGGCAGTTTAAGTTGTCCTGCCTTTTGCTACTAGAAAATAATTTTGCTGGAATGTTAAATTGTTCTTTTACATAAAAAGGATTTTTCTCTCTAAAACCCTGACAAGAGCACTGATAATGTTTTTCCCCTGGTGTTTGATTTAGCCCTGGTGCAAGCAAATCTACAATCAAGGGAAACATAGTTCATGGCACTTCCTAGTGCGGGGCTTGAGGCAAGGAGGTCTCAGTTCTGGTCCAGCTATTCATATGTCACAGATGAGAGGGCAAAATGCTGTGGTCTTGGCCAGAAATAAGCAGGTAGGAACAGCAGGTAGGAAATCCTGGTGTTAATGTTGCTGCTTAAACTCTTATGATATGACAGTCTCCAACAAGTTAAGGCTAATTAAGCCACGTAGTGATGTTTTTGGATCCTTTCAGGATGAAGCACTGCAGTTTCAAGCTCACAGATTCAAACTCAACTGCAGGGAACTGGAGCTTCTTTACTTTTAAGAGAGAGCCTTCCCACAGGGTTCTGCTGTGTTTTAACTTAACTTTTCTGAGCGTCCTAATGTCAGAAATCCCTCAGATAGACACAAGACTTCATGCAGAGAGAAATGTCACTGGGCTGGGGAAGGAAGGCAGAGCCATGCCTAGCACAGCACAGAGCAAGTTGCTGACACTACACAGGCATGATGCACTCCATGTCTGATTACACTGCAACATTCCTGCTGTTTTAATAAGACTTTTCCTCTTAGAAGAAATAACTAACAGTGTCATGTTGTGGGGTGGCTTTCTCACAGCTCTCAACAGTTGACACTTGTAAATGACTTTCACCAGTGACCTAAATTAAACTCAACGAGAACCTAATGCCTCTGTGCATGTACAGCTTCACCTGCATCATCTGGGGCAAGTCATTTGACTCATCTGAACATAGAAGTGCCAGCACTGAATTAATTCCCGCAAATACACATGTATATGGATGCCATTCTTTGAATATCAGGCTTTGGCCACACTCACTGCTGCTTTTCTGCCCTTCTTCCTGAGTAGCACACATGATGGAACTGCAGATCAGTGATGTCAAAACCTTTTATGTAAGAACTGTATTTGTTTAAAGGAAAAATAATTTATTTGAATAAGATCAGGGTAGAAGAATTATATATTGCACTTAGAGCACAACTGGCCTGGAAAACTTCATGAAAGCATATAGATATTACTATTTTATAGTCAGAGAACTGAGGAAAATTGAAATTCCGAGTTTGTTTTCTCCTGTTCCCATCCTATGATAATTTTGATACCATTCTAAAGTCCTCCCAAATCCCTCTTTTCAGTGTAGCTTCTTTCACCTACCCTCTTCTGTTTTCCTCTAGCTTGTGTCCCATCTGCAGGTCTCTTTACTTCTCTTCCCTTCCACCTTCTTTTCCCCCTCCCTTCATGTCTCTTGTTCTACTGTACTTTCAAGAGCCTTTTATCTTATGTCACCACCAATCTGTCTCCTAAGGCACTAAATCAGCACTTGTGGAAGGCGATCCTCCCCTGACTGACTGCTGCCTCTGTAAGTGCCAATTCGGCTCAGCAGGAGGCTGGCGGCCAGATGGCAGCAGCAGGACACTTTTAAAAACTGTGATTCTTCACTGTCCCCCTGGAAAGGGTGGGCTTACAAGACCCAGAGTAGGTGGTTCTGTTTATGTTCTTGTATTAAAAATTGATGTTGGGCAGATATGTTTCTTTGTACTCTTATCAGTGCAGTTTGCCCAAGTCCTGAGTATATTGACGCATAATATGCTTATCAGAGCTAGAAGTAATGTTTTCAGTAGAAACTGACACCATGTGAAATTTTCTTAGCTTTGTATTTTGTCAAAAATTCTGATCTCAGACTGTGGCTAAGTAGTGTGAACCTGTGAATAATCTGCAGAGGAACTCAGGCTCGCCTGAGCTTTGATGTTAGTAAAAGTCACAGATTCGCCAGTGTTTGCCTGGGGATGGAAGGCAATTCAGCAAGCTGTGACAGCAAACCCAGACTTGTTCAGACCCGGGACACCAGGGTGAAACCTGGAGGTGGAGGCTGCAGGCAGTGTGTAGGTAAATCCCAGTGGAAATATCTGCTCTGCCATCAGGGTTCTGTAAAGAAACTGCACAGCTTATTAGAAATCTTGAATCCTGCAGTCCACATGGGATCTGAGCACATGTTGCAAAGTGAAAGCAGTGTCTGGTGCTATTCTTATTGGAAAGGTTTTCATGAATTGTGCCTATGGAGAAAAACTGCTCTATTCTTGAAATTATTAAGCCATGTGAAAACAGACACTGGAATTCTGCAGGCTCATTAGTTTATTCTTAGGGAAGTATTTAAATATTGCAAAAAATATCCACTACTTAAGAGTAAATTCTTGGTCCTCTGGTGAGTTCTTTCCAGAGAAGAAAAACAGGTGCTCTAAGAAGTTGTTAGTGACATTACCATGAGAAGGGAATTTCTGATCTCAGGTCTACAAATATAATACGTTACATAAGACTTTTATAGTGTTACTGTGATACTAATCTCTGTTATTATGGAAAAAAACTGGAAGGCCTTGCAGAACAGAAATGAATGGGTTATCTTAGACTGCAGTAACTTAATCTGCCTTTATCTAGATTTTGCATATTTTTTTATTGTTAGAGCTTTCAACAGAGGTGATGATTAAATATTCAAAATAGCGTGCTGTACTCCAGGCATATTGCAGCCAAGAGCTCATGTATGTGGATACTTAGAATTACTTTTTATTCTATTTCCTGTCCACGCAGTTTCCCTGATCTGTTGCTTAATCTGCCTTTGCTATATTTTGTTCACAATCCTTTTGCTGTTGTAAAAAACTCACTGGGACTAAGAGACAATCTCTGTTGTCCCAAGGCCTCTTTTGAATACTGAATGCACTTTGTCTCTGAGTTTCAGATGATTGGGTAAAATCCTTTTGCTTCTTTGAGTTCCTGTGGACACATTTGAGCACCAAAGAACATAAAATTATTACCGGAGGTAATCTCTAGATACTCAGTGGTTAGAAAAAAATATGGTGAAAACAGTGAATGAAATACTGCAATGTTGTGAGGTGGTGATTCACCAGGGTCAGCACTTCGCTCCGTCCTAATCTATGTTATAGTAAACCCAAAGTCCTTTATCTTCACTCACAAGCAGGGTAATGCTCATACTTTAGCCCAAAGGAAAAAAAAAAAGTATTTTTAGCTTTAGGTCAGTGACAACAAGGTCTAAAGTGGTTTGCCTAACCCTTCTGAAGTTTAGATTGTTTTGACACTAAAAAAAAAACAGTTTAAAAGGCAAGAAGTCAAGTACATTTTGACCTTACTTTGAAATTCCAAGATGCTATTACCTCTGACTAGCCATGAACTGCAAATTAAATTCGATTTATTATTTAATAAATCCCATTTTCCTATGACTTTAACATGGATGAAAATTATCTTAGTTCTCTGAGCAGCAGGCCTTTCTGTAATACTGCATTTACTTCTCTGTCCTGGATCCCTTGATGTCCATTCAACATTCCTGTTACCCTTGCCCTTTTCCCCTTGTCAAGCTGACCATATTTTTGTACCACCTATCTCAAAAACAAAGTTTCCTGGTACAATCTCTTTGAAGACCTCAGCAGTAGACTCATCTGCAAGTTAAGTGGTTGGCATCCAGTAACCAAGGTCAGACTTTTTAAGCCATCCAAAGTTTTATCACTGGATGCATAATATCAAGCAAAAGTCATTGTAGAAATACCCTCCAAAATCTGAGGCTTTTAAAAATGCATTTCCTCTGTGTTCCTTGAAGTCAGCTCTCAGTCAAGAGTTTTAGTATTTCGTGGAAAGTATAAAGTTTAAGGCAGATTTCCTATAAGGAATGAATATAAGCTGGTCCAATGGCAAGCCAGTATTTGAAGCTTTTCCATCTCCATCTCCCTAGATAGTTCTAGTGCTCTTATCACTTTAATATCAAAGTGCTTTATAGTAAGTCCTTGATCATTTTCTAGTTTGATCAAAACAAACCTGGCTTTGATCCTCTTCCCCATATGTGAGTGAAAATGAGGAGGTCTGTACAAAAAGGATTTAAATATTTCATCAGTGGGAAAAATTATTGGTTTTGCCAGTGTCCTTTCCACACCTGGGCAACATCTGTATTTTTACTGATTCTTTTCAATCAGAAATATAATTCCTGTTTTCTACACTTAAGCTTTGTAAAATGACCTCCAGCTGAGACAAATTTATGACAGCTTTCCTGGCTTGGAAGTTCGTTTGGTAGTATTAGCCTATGTACATAAAAAGGCAACTATACAGTAATTCCAGAGGCTGGATTGAGAAAGTCAACACTTTATATATAATGAGGCATATCCTAGGCTGCTGAAGTCAATGGAAATTCTTCCTATTAAATTTATATGAAAGGCGTCAGTATTTCACTCCATACAAATATCTAATATTTTAAAAATTTAATTTAAATATAAGAAAGCCATGCCAAAAATAATATTTATGTTGACATGAGAGTAGCCAGAAAAAGAATAGAAATTTTATCACATACAACAAAGAATTAAATCTGTTATCAGAAAATGCCATCAGGATATGAAAACTGCAAAACACCACTTTTGACTCAACACTAAACTTTCTTAAATAGTTCACTTTTTGTCTAAAAAAATGGACTAAAATATCATCTAAAAGGAGGGCTGTAGGACTTATTAGGTGTTCTATAGAGGCTAGAGTAACTTAAATTAAAATGATATACATCTTTGGTTTCACTGAAGTTTCATTTGAAAGATTCCACTTGTCATCAACAACATAAACTTCTCAACCAAAACATTTTAGTGGAAAAAAAAGAATCTATGGAAACAAGCCAACCTTTCCAGGGAAAAGTGGTTTATCAAAAAGCTGTTATTATATTGAAAAATAATTTTGAGTAAATTTTTGGAAGAACCTTTTTTTAAATCGTTCTTGAGTTGAAGACATTAAGTAATGAATAGATGTGAGCAGCAAATAATAACCTTCCTATTGCCACTTTAAACCAACCTTTACATTTTATAGCAGGGGTATAATTAAGTTCCACAGAATTATTTAAAACCTCTATGTCCTGGTTTCAGCTGGGAAAGAGTTAATTTTTTTCCTAGTAGCTGGCATAGTGCTGTGTTTTGGATTTAGGATGAGAATAATGATAACACTGATGTTTTAGTTGTTGCCAAGTAGTGCTTACCTTAGTCAAGGACTTTTTCAGCTTCCCATGCTCTGCCAGGTGCACAAGAAGCTGGGAGGGGGCACAGCCAAGATAGTTGATCCAAGCTGGCCAAAGGGCTATTCCATACCATATGACATCATGCTCAGTATATAAACTGGGGGAGTCAGCTGGAGGGCAGCGATCGCTGCTCGGGGACTGTTTGGGCATCGGTTGGTGGGTGGCGAGCAGTTGCATTGCTTGTTTTTCCTGGGTTTTGTTTCTCTCCCTCTCACTTGTTGTTTTCCTTTTCATTACACTTTTTACTATTATTATTATTATTATTATTATTATTATTATTATTATATTTAATTTCAATTATTAAACTATTCTTATCGCAACCAACAAGTTTTCTTACTTTTGCTCTTCAGATTCTCTCCCCTATACCACCAGCGGGGGGGACGGCAAGCGAGCAGTTGTGTGGTGCTTAGTTGCCGACTGGGGCTGAACCATGACACCCTGTAACAAGGATATCACTGTCTATCAAGCTCTAAAGGCTTGTAGGGTAATTTCTTTGCTGTATGTTTCAGTTTCATTGGAACACTCTTGCTTTCATCCTAACTTGTGCTGTCTTGGCTTGCATTACACTGAACCTTTTTTTGGAACTTAGTATGTCTTCCATTGTTAGCAGAATGCAAACTATTGAAATAAATTCATTTTCAGGAAGTCTTGCCTCCAAATAAAACTATTAAAAAAAAAGGGCTTGCATCTTCCAAAACAAACTGTAGGTAGGCTTTAGGTACCCACGTCCAAAATCCTTCCCACTTGCTCTGAGCTCCTACATAAGCTCTTGCATCTCTGGGTTCTTCAGCGCCAAATTAGCTCCATCCTCAAGGGAAATTCATAGACACTATCTGTTCTCTGCTTAACCGCCTACTTTCAGTATGCTGCTAGGAATCAATGTCTTGAAAATCTTCACCTCCGTCAGATTGGGTTAAAAGCTGTTAACATGTAATTTGTTGGAAAACACATATAAGCATGCACACACAAATGCACAGAACAGGGCCACGATTTCCTAAGTTTTGTTTCCACCGTGAGTCAGGTTGTAGATATCTATTACATAATAAATATGTTTATTTTCTGTGATGACTTATATGGAATCTTTTTATGTAAAGTAACCTGCAACTTGGTGCTTTAATGCCACAAATTTCTCACACTGCAAAGGATGGCTGGGGTTATGTCTCCACTTTCATTTTTACTGTTTGTCTTCTTAGACAGCTACAAAGTCAACAACCTTGTCAGCTTCTGTTAAATGTAACTCCTTGCTAAACTCCGTGTTTTCAGTGGAGACTAGCATCTTTAAATGTTTGAGAAAAAGGGCACAGAAATCTTAAAGCAAAATACTTTGATTTTTATTGACAGATGTTTATTAAAATGTCTTTGTCATCTTCTCAAACAACAGTCATAAATACAATTTGTAATCTGCAGTGTTTTAAGCCAGCATAGTAGTTTCTCCTTCTTCTTTCTTCCAAATGTCATATCACGATTAATTCAGTATTAAGGTTTTGTACCCTTGTGGGATGTGATAAGATAACAGTAGTACAGACAAACCCAGTTAAGCTGAATCAGTTTGCAGATCATTCTTATAAATATTAAAAAGAATCCCTTCCAGACTAACAAAGCAGTGGCATATACGGTGCTTGTCGTTTGCACTGTCTGCCAGTGAAATGTTTTGGTCGCTTAGGCACAACCAGGCACAAATTAATCAGGTTTGACTGAGCTACATCCTAGCTAAATCCTTATCTTCTGCAACACTGATTTCAAAGCCTACAGTAGTTATTTCACATATCTTATCATTATTCAAGGCCCTTTGGGGGAGTACCCTAATTTTATAAACATATTATGCTTTTTTGAAAGGAAAAGTGAAACGTGCTGCAGGGGAAACCTTTGTAATTTGTTTTGCTTACAGATATGCTGAGCTACTTGTACTTCATAAGTCAAAAAACCCCCCAAAAACCAAACAACTTCCCAATGTGAGCAATTATTTCCTGGCAAGCAACTGTTATTTTTATTCAAGTAGGTAGCCCAGATCTAGATCTGATCCTCCAAAACTGCAGGTCATTTTCCCCAAGATTACTTACCGTACAGCAAAGACCTGGGCTGACTCTCACCCTCTACCCAAATTCCGCCCATGAAACTCAGGGCAAATGGAAGAACTGATGTTGGAAAGTTACTGTTTTCATTAAAAATGGACAGGAAGTTCTTTGAGCACTGATGAGTGTAATGAACCATGATGCTGCATAGGTTTGCGTGTCAGGATTGATTGACCTGGATGTTTAAAAAAGCACCAGTTCTAATTCAAGCATCTCTACAGCTCCTCTGTTTATTAAACTAAATTCATCATAGATTCTGCCGTGTGCAATAGTAAGCAGGGTTACACTGAAGGATTTCCTTCAGTTTAGGCATCAGTAAGACGTTCTTTGCCTCCCCAAATTCCTATTGTCATAAAACTTGGGAAAACTTAAATTTTTTTAAATGCATCTACCCTGTGTCAGATTTGATTGAAATAAGCAATTTGACTGAAATAGGGATACTGATTCAAAAGGTGGGGGGAAGGGATGACTCTGACAGATGCAGATAACATAATAACATAAGCCCTGTTCCCTTAGGAAGAAGAGTCTAATAAAGATATCCTGTTCTTTCCCAAACCATGGAGACAGCTGTCAGTTTTTCTATTGAGGTCAAAAATCACAAGCCCAGGATGAGCTGCCTGATAAGCACAGTTGCAAGAGGGAAGGACCCAAGCACTAGATATCATCCCTCGACCAGGAGAATATTTTCAAAACAGAAGGAAAAGAAAGATGCAGGGAACCAGGGACAAGAAAATTGCTCAAAAGGTCTGAGATTAGGGGAGACAGCAGGCAGGAATTTGGGTAGGCTGAAGTCAGATATTAAAAAGACAATGAGCTGTGGACTGGGTAAAAATGCTATATCTGACAGAGCAGAATAAACTGGAGATCACAGTGACATTTGAAAGTAATTATATTGAATTTATATGGGGCAGAATTCTTGTTACAGCACATGGTTTGTGACAACAGAGAAAAAACAGAAAATAACATGGCTAGATGGAGTAGGCAGATGGATGAGCACACTGCTGAAACACTGTCTGCATTAGGGAATGGTACCTGTTTAAAATTGAAGATTAGTTTTGTCATGTGGCGCTAGAGAACCTGTTGCATGGATTTTTGAACGATATAGGGAAAGGGTCATGGCTTTCCTGCTGTGGCCTCTGTATAGTACCTTGTAATATCTCTTCCTTTTTGTTTGATTTCTTATTTATGGATTTTTACTCCTTGCCTTTTCAAATCTTTTGCACTGTCCTGTCTCTCTTGTTTTTACTTGGTTTTCAGTACCTGCTGCAGTCTGTTACCCAGCCCCCTGTTCATTTCATGCAAAACCAAACTGAAAATGGAAAAAACAAAGTAAAAAAGTTATCTGATATTATCTTCACTTTTCAGATGCATTTTTTCCTTGCATTTTGATTATTATTTCATTGAGTACCATTTCCTGCCTTGCCTGCATCCCCTGATGTGAATTTGATCATTGCTGTTCATGTGATTAATATTTAGATTAAATGAGACAGGACTAGGAATTTGCCTAGGTTTCAAAAATGTGATTACCATATGACTCACAAGTGCCACACTGATAGCCTTGAAGGTCAGCCATCTCTTTATGCACAGGCCAGGTGCTCAACAGGCAGTAGAAGTAAAATCTTCCCAAGGTGTGTTAGTGCTGATTTAAGCAGTAACAGGCAAAGGCCCAACAACAGGATTCCAAGGAAAAAAAAAAAGAAAAGAAAAAGAAAAAACCCAACAACAACCCAAAACTCCTCTCTCCCATATTCCTTAATAAATCCTTACCATTGTTATTTGACTTTCTCTAGGAAACATGCACAAAATGGGTTTTACTTTTTAAATCAAGATTCTGCAGGTCTCTTGGTCTTGGTTTGATCTTGTAACTCTCCCTCTCTTTATTTACTGATCACTTGAATAAGGAATCTGGATGTTCTTACAGGGCTCTCCTGGGTGGCTGGTGTTTGCATTGCTCATTGAACCTAAATAGCAAACACACACCAAAACCTCAAACAAAAGGCTGGTTGCAGATGCTTGTACTAAGGCAAACTCCTACTTTAATAAAGGGAGGATTTGCTTGGGAGAAGACAGCAAGCTTTAAAAGGACTGATGGCTGACATTAGGACAGGGATGAAGTGATTCAGAGTGCTGGGTAGTCACAGTTCAGCAAAAGCAGGACAGCCGGGGAAAGAACTGTGGGTTTTTTTGTCTAGCTTGTTCCCTGGGAAGAAGAAAAATGCACTGCCCATTATTGCAAGTCAATAAGCTGTTCTTCTGAGCAGAGGTATTTGGTTGGCCGATGAAGGTTGACTTTTAAGACACCCAGCAAATGCACAAAGGTCATAACTCATTATTCATGCTCCCCTGAGAAATCACTCATCCCATCTCTGCAGGAAAAATAGTAAGACGGTATCTTACTCAAAAAAAACACTTTTCTTAAATTAAAAAAAAAGGAAATATTAAAAATGCAATGAAAATAAAGGCAAAGGGCTTAAAATATTAATTGCAAAATCATTTCCTCTTGCTTTATTTTCATAGATCAGACTCCGTTCCTGAGGAAACAGGAGAAGAAAGGCAGCAGGTAGCCAGCAATGAAGAGTCAGTGCTCTCACTTGTCACTGTCAGTGCCTGCTGCGTAGGGAAAATGTCAGTCTGCCAAGAGCCAGCAAAAGCCTCAAGGGGGCAAACTATTCCTAGTGGCTGTGAAACTTGGAAGCAAACAAAAATACGAAAGAGCAAAAGCATTGTGCTTGTGCACTCAGAAGGACTTTTCTCAAATGTCTTTGAATCTCTTGTTTCAAAATAATTTTCAAAGCATTTTGTAAAATACTGCTGTGAACTCTAGAGGATACAGAATATACCTTTTTTTGCTTGGATTTTGCAAAGCAGCATGTGTTCACAAGGCTCTGATCTTGCTCATGGCAATATCAGTGGCTCAAATACATTGTCTCTGGAAGCCTTGGCTCTGAGCGTAATTGCAGCCATTCTTAAAGAAGTTTCTGCTGGTGTTCAGTGCTTCATGTTGTGTAATTAACAGAGCTGAAGTGTCCCAATTAACGAACTTCAAAAAGTTTGGGGTTTGGGCTTTGGGCTTTGTCCAAGGAAGATCCAATATGGGTGCCTAGAACACTGGAAGCATGTTAAATCTTGTCCAATATCCTCAGTGTGACAGTAATCCACATCATAACATGCACTGCTGTAAGGAACCCCCAGCAGGCGCACCTTGCACAACCCTTCCCTCACATCAGTCTCTTCTTGCTCTTCCATCATTGGAAACATAATCAAACCGGTGAGGAATTGCATGCCATTTTCAGTCCTTTCCAATTTTTCACT
>VYZW01030631.1:1818-54712 GCA_013401315.1 Balaeniceps rex | reverse complement strand
ACTCTTGTAAAACAAAACAATGAGCAAAATCCATCAATCCTTTGTGCTTTCTCTAGGGTAGTTCCAGAGGATAGTTCAGGCTAAGAAATCCCCACTTAAATTATTGTAAAAGGACCCAATGAGCCTCAGTATAATGCAGTATCTACTAAGTACAAGAGTGATATCGCACATGCTTTATGCAAGTCTCTGTGGGAGATGAGAGAGCTCTAAATCAAAAGTTGTCCTCACCCTCCATTGCTTTCTGCCTCAGGCCTCCTACGTGCTGTCTGCAGGAAAAGTCCTATTGATACCCTTGGGTTCTGGTTTTACCAGCTGGAAACCCTGCCATGGCAGCAGGCACGCAGACCTGGAATGCCAGAGCCCTTGGGGTGGTAGAAATTCTGTGTATCTAATGGCTCCTTGAATAATGGCCTAGCAAACTTCTAAAGAAGCAGACACCCAGAAATGCTTTGTATCAGACAGAGATTATCAGAAATAACTTATGAGTCATTCTCCTAGGGTAATGAGGCAAAAACAAAAAGAAAAGAAAAACTTTTTTTGTGTGTTATGCTTTACATTTAAAGCACATTCTTCACAAAGAAAACACACTATAGCTTAAACTTCACTAGCGGGATGAAGTTGCTTTGATGTCTCACCTGTCTTGGTAAGGTTACAGCCCAGTCTCCCTGCTACAGACCAATATTCCTTTTAGGGGTGGATCCAGAGCAAAGATCACCAGAAACCCATTTTTATTTTTGTCCATACTACAACTTCCAGTTGTTTGTTTTCCTGATCCTCGGGAGGGCATGGCTCCAGGTTCTCTTTGGAACATCTCAGCAGGTAGGTGCACTTTGGAACATCTCAGCATATCGGTGAGATGTTGGATTTCCCCTGACACTGCTTCAGTCTGGGGTCTTTAACACCACCTCTGCATCTCTAATTCATATGGATTTAGGATTCATTAATTAGCATTGCTATGAGATCCATATAAAATCAAACGCAATACAAACAGCAGAGAAAAAAGGTAATATGATGTTTGAATATCACCTTGGTTTACATTTAAGGATCCACTAAGGATGCTATTTCTGAGCTCAAATACCCTTTAAAGGAAATTATTTCCATAGGCCAGACCCGAATATGCAAGCTAAGATAAATTTTTCATACCATTATCAGCTTCCTAAACTGCCTCCCAACCATCTTAGAGAGTATGATAAAAGACTTAGTTAAAGGCTTTTACCTGTGGAAACTGTAACCAGATCAGCGCTTGACGGAGACCGCGATGATTATGACAATGAACAGCAGAATGGCCAATGCAACAGCGAGAAGGCAGCACTTCATCTTCCTGGCTCGTAGCTAAAAGAGGAGAAAGACAAAGAAATAAATGCACGGACATTTAACGGGAAGATGGAGGGTAAATCCATGAAGAAATTTTGTTATTTTTCCATTGGTAAGACTATTTGAAACAAGTCAATACAGCATGGAAAATTTGTCTGTTTTTTCAGACTGACTCATCGTGCTGGACAATCCAGATTCTTCCTTTTCAGTGAAAATCCCCTTTAAACACAATCACCTTCTCTGCTCTACTTTCTTCCTGCTTAAATCATTGTTTGTGTCACACTAAATTTCCAGACTCTGGAGGGCTGGACTTGGGTAAGGTTATTTAGTTTGGTTTTGGTCTGGGGGTGTCAAATCTGCTTTCTGGCTGCCAGGAGAAGACTGTCTCCTGCAAAATAAAAAGGTTGCTCTCCACCCTGCTGTGCAATGGAATCTAGCCAAGCAATAAGGCAGGCTGTTTACAGGGTAGGCAAATGTAACTCCAGCATTAACCACCCTGATTTCATCCAAATTAAGATATGGTAAAAGAGATTGTACAGGGTTTTAATTCTAATGTCTGCTTCTACTTAAACCCACCAGCATTCCCAGTGACTTCCATGGCCATAAAGTTGTTTGATCCTATTTAAAATCTTTTCAAGATAGTTCAATTCCTCTTCCACACTTTTAGATGGATTAGAAGAAGGGCGTTTCCATGATCCCACAGTGTCAGCAATCCTCTTATCAATACACAAAAAAAGTAACTTCAGTGAGACGCAGTCAGCTCAGACTTTTTCCTTGAGACCAGATCAACTAGTCCTCCAGCCACCAGGCTTGATAACACCATCTTGACCTGATAAACCAATTGCATTTGTCCAGAGTTCTTTACTTTTCTTACAGCTGAAGCAGCTCCCTCACAGAAAAGATTATGTTACTGTTACTGCTGGTACCCACTTTTCCTTCCTTTCTTCCCCTAACTGCTGTAATCAGCTCTCCCAGTTTGCCTCAGATCCTTTGCTAACTGGTTTACACCACTCTGCATTGCATTGCATTTCCCACAGAGCCATAGTTCCCCAGCTGTTGTGTTCTACAAATGTTTTGGCCTCTTACACTGCAAGTGACAGGAGACTCATCTTCCACTGATGCTCCAAAGCCCAGCGCTTCATTCCCTCACAACCCTCCCAGGGCCCATCTGTTTTGCTGTGCAGAGCTGGAGAAGCGCTTCCAGCAGAGAACTGTGATGCATGACCTGTCCTCTCCTCCAGAATCAATCACCAACCAAACTGGTGGTTTTTATTAAAATGTGGATGTCCAGATTATTATTTTTTAACAAATTCAAACACTGTGTTGTCCTACCTCCATAGCAGATAATCAGTGAATCATCTTGGCTCTCCACGTGCTTTTCAATTACTCAGAAATGTTTTCTTTGGGTTTGGAAAAAAATAAGTGGTTTAAATATATCATTCCATATGCACGTGTTAAGAAGGATCTTTTTGTCAGGTATGCCCCGACGGAGTGTGTGGGGGAGATTATTGTCGCCCCTCCCCAAAACCCTACTTGGGGCACCCATTTGCTCACACTTTTCAATTGGTTTGCTGTGGCTCTTGGGGGAGAATACAGGTGCACCAAGGCTATGTCTCTCTAACATTTTTTTTCACCCGCAAAGTGATGTTTCTTCATAGTGGCTCTACACTTGCAGCTTTCATTTCTAGAGGAGTAATAAAATGCATTCTGAAAGCTGTGTGCATGAGACGACAGGCCTGCTATGGCATCCTCTTTTCTTTTAACCTCGATTAATTCCAAGTCAAACCACGAAACCTCTGCTTAAAACTGCAGACTATCTTAAAACACCTAGATGTCCTTGTCCACTTCCAAAACACCAGAGCCTTTGTTTGGTCAGCAGAGGATGCTAATGGGTCATTTAGCTTCAAGCAGCATTCTCAAATATTCCTAACGAGAGTTTCAAAGGCTGTACAGTTATCACTTCAGATGGCTTTTCCATCAGTCCCTTTGCAGAGAGATTCCCTTGTTTTGCTGTTTCTAGCATTGCAAAGTCCTATTTGCTCTTGTTTTGCACTTTATATACTCTCCTACCCCCCCCTTTTTTCTTGTTTTTAACCAACATAAAGCAAGCATAAAACTCAACCATAAACAGACTAACAGACTAATCAGAGGGTAGGAGAGATGCAGCCAAGCCTCTATTCTGGTATTTTGTTCACATTTTATGACCTTATCCTGGCTGGTAAGTCAGGATAACGATTCCTGCTCTGTTTACAACATCTCTTAGTGGATTTAGTATTACTGTCCTTCACAGCCATATAATCTTGTAGGATTCTCCTGTTAATTCCTAGTTCTTTACTTTACTTTGTATTTCTGTAAGGAAAATGTTCAGTTCTTCGAGTCTCTTTAGTCTCCAGTCATAAATTTGTACGTGCTGGAGGAGCAGTAGAAACACAGCTTCTGAGCCTTGCCTGATCACACAACCTTTTCTACACACACTGAGGAAGAATGGCTGTATACCCCAGCTTCTTTCTGTCACTTAGGTGGAAACATACTGATATATGAGCAAAAGGCAGCATTTCCCCTCAAGGTAGAGATGCACATGCTGCTTCAGGAAGGGCTATGCAAGCATCCTTTAACCTATGACTTGACACTCCATGGAGTTCAACGACCCTGTCCTGTGAAGAGGACAAGCCTGCGTTTTGGTGAGTTCTTGCGACCCATTCCCCGCCCTTATCAGAAGAAAAAATTTTTAGCACAGAGCAGGTTGGACAGATTGTTCTGTTCACCAGATAGGGTCTGCAGACCACGGTATGGGCACCCTCACCTGAATATTACATAGATATACACTAATAAACAGCATACATAATAATATTACATATAACAAACTCTGGTTATTATCCCTAGTTTAGGTTAACAGAATCTGATTGAAAAACTGAGATTATAAATGGTGTCTTAATGCCATCGTTGCCACTCTTGAGGGAAGTTGAGAGACAAAAACAAACACATCCCTATATCTTTAATAAGCCCAAGGCACCAACACACACTGGAAGCACATCAACATCGGAAATGTAAGCACTCAACAGCTAGGAAATGCTAGAGTTTACATTTCCCATGTATGCATATACAGGTAGTATTTTTTTCCCTTCCCTCCCAAGCAGGACCTCTGCCTTATTCAGTAAATGGGTAATTATTATGCTATGTACATCATGTATGTTTACAAATTTTACTTATCTACACAAGTTTTCTTGGGACATCCATCTAAAGCCACGTTCACATGAGACCATGCAAACTTAACATCAAGATCCTAATTTTCCCATGGGAGTTCCATGACAGCAGAATCATATAATTAATAATTTCCATCCCAAACATCAATGCAGTGATGGGTTTATGTGCATTTTAAGCCAAGGAAGTGGAGCCACATGCCATGGGTGGAAGTATAGCTGATCTCAAGAGAATTCCGATTCTCCAAAGGAAAAAAAAAGAAGAAGAAAATGTCATTCATGATGCCATCCCTTGAATCAAGATTAATCTACGCTTACATGGAAATGGTAAACCATTTCGAAACCTGTAACAGGATCATTTCTCACCAGGTCCTTACTACCTTGAAACAGATACTACTAGGTTTCTGCCTCAAAATTACTAGTCTCAGAACAGCAGAGCCACAGCCATAGAAAGTTTAAGGAAAAAAAAAAAAAAAAAAACAACAAAAAAATCAAACCACCTGTAAAATGAATCATTTATTTTATGACATAATTCTTCAGGGAGCTTTGCATTTTTATAACATTTCCCATGCAACGGACTAATCCACAATTGATTTCACTTGTCTTTTTCCAGCTCTTTCTCCCCTCAACTGCTGAAAATCTTTCTTTCACACTGCACATTAATGCTATTCCCTATTCTCCTTGACTTTCCTGGGCTCCAGCTCAGGAAGCTCTGAGGGCACGGGCAACGTGACCTCCTCTCAGTTCTTGCAACCTGCACCCACGATTGTTTGCAAGAGCAATTGTAAGACAATTTTGCCCAGCATTTTCCACTTGCAGTTGAAGCATACTTAGCTACTTACCAAAGAAAAGAGCTATCTAGGACTTGCCAAGACCTATCCTGGCACAGCAGAGGTATCAATAGCTGAAGTATATTCTTGGTACAAACTGAATCTTGAGGGTGTTCCCCCCCAAATTCTAAGAAGAAGAAAATGTCTTCTTTTCTACAAAATTTTCTTTTCTATTGAGCAAGAAAAATTGAGCAAACAGCTTTTTTCCAGAGACTTGAAGGTTTCACCAAACACTCCCCAAGGTGACAAAAAGGTATGGCTGTTTTCTCCATTTTTTTTCTTGCTAAATTGCAAAGCTCTGTCCACATATAGGAGGCACTAGAATTTAACAAAACCTCCTAAAAAACATGTTCCTACCAAGAAAACACATTTCCCAAAACTCCATTTTAGAAAACACTGACTCCCTTTAACTATCACTTAAAATGAGTGTCTAAATAGAGATGTAGAAATCAATGCAACAAACAAAATTTCAGGATGAATCTTGGAAAAGTTCAAAGCTACCAGAAAGTATTATTTTCTGCTAGAAAATAATTATAAGCAGTATTATCTGATTTAATTTTTAATTATATTAGCTTATTCTGAGCCTTGAGTGGCATGCTGTTGCACTGCTCTGGTTTTATAGCTGTGTCCCAACCTGTTGTAAGCCCATTTCCCATAATACCTAGAAATTGTTGATTAAATTGGAGCTAATCTGTTTTCATTGTACACATTTTCCCAAGATGAAAGGAATGCAGCGTGGGACAAAAAAACCTAATCCTGTAGTAAGACATAATGGCTTTTCACAGTTATTTTTGCTAGGCTCTCAGTGTTTTTTAGTAAAATGGTGTAGGTAAAGATATATTTTAATTCTGACAGAGGTTCTTTAAACACACACGTGAAATAGGAGTGAAAAGCAGGGAAGGAATAAGCAAGGCTATTTAGGGACATAGCTGAGAAGCACTTTATATTGACAGGCGAACTGGATGTGACTGAGCCTGGAAGAAGCCTTTCCCTCATTGTTTCATAAAAATAAGCTGCAAGTCATAATTTACAGCCTAGAAGATATTTATTTCTTGGGGGTGAAATGTGACATGTTGAAAGACATTTTAATTATGTCACAACAGATAGCTAAGTAATTAAAAACTATTAAAGCCCATTACAGCCCCAGGCCCAGAAAAGCAAGTTTCATGTTGGAAATTCCTAACCAAATGCAGTTACGAGGAGGAAAGAAATGTTTTCTTGCTAAGGATTCAAAAGCTAGCTGGGGCAAAGCATAAACAATAGGAAAGGCCAGAGGAAATTGTTTTTCCTGTATTTATATAGAATAGAAAAAAATGAGTCTAACCAGTAAGTGATTCATATATGGAAAAGCAGCATTGTGCTTCTCTACCCTCTATGGATTGGTTACACCATACACTGCGAGGCAGGAAGGTCGAGATTTCACTACCGGCTCTACTAGGGTGGTGAAAAGCCCTACAAACAGGCATTTTAGTTCAGGCAGGGATCTGTACCAGAACAGCTGCTCTATTCTGGGAAGCTCAGAGCATATGACACTGCTTCAGAGTAGAGACATTCCTTACGACTCCATGGTTGTGACATTCTCTAGTTCTCCTGTAGGACAAAAGCACTGGGCAGGTGGATATCATTAGCTAAATTGATCTCATCAATATCCCACCTTCTTATTCCATCTCTCCCTGTTCTTTGCCCTTGGACTAGGATAAGGATGATGACAGAGAAAGAGCATCATCCAAGATGATTAACCCAAGACCATGTGTCTCTGTCCCTCCCTCCTGCAATGCCAAATAATATAAGCATTTGACATACCCTAGGCTTTTCAGTTAGGTTGTATGGGCAAGAACTTGTCTCCTAGGGGAGGACGTCCATTTTTCAGTCATCGTTTCTGTATTGGGTTTGCGTGGCAAGGTTTTGGGAGCAGGGTGGGGCTAGATGGGTAGCTTCTGTGAAAAGCTGCTAGAAGCTTCCCCTATGTCCGATAGAGCCAATGCCAGCTGGCTCCAAGATGGACCTGCTGCTGGCCAAGACTGAGCCAATCAGCGACAGTGGTAGTGCCTCTGGGATAACATGTTTAAGAAGGGGGAAAAAAACCCAACGCAACACAAACTGCAGCTGGAGAGAGGAGTGAGAATATGTGAGAGGAACAACTCTGCAGACACCAAGGTCAGTGAAGAAGGAGGGGGAGGAGTGCTCCAGGCGCCAGAGCAGATTCCCCTGCAGCCTGTGGGGAAGACCATGGTGAGGCAGGCTGTCCCCCTGCAGCCCATGGAGGTCCACGGTGGAGCAGATATCCACCTGCAGCCCGCGGAGGACCCCACGCCAGAGCAGGTGGATGTGCCCAAAGGAGGCTGTGACCCTGTGGGAAGCCCATGCTGGGGCAGGCTCCTGGCAGGACCTGTGGACCCATGGAGAGAGGAGCCCACGCTGGAGCAGGTTTGCTGGCAGGACTTGTGACCCCGTGGGGGACCCACGCTGGAGAGGTCTGCTCCTGAGGGACTGCACCCCATGGAAGGGACCCACACTGGAGGAGTTCATGAAGAACTGCAGCCCGTGGGAAGGACCCACGTTGGAGAAGTTCGTGGAGGACTGTCTCCTGTGGGAGGGACCCCGTGCTGAAGCAGGGGAAGAGTGTGAGGAGCCCTCCTCTTGAGGAAGAAGGAGCATTCCCAGTCCCCATTCCCCATCCCCCTGCACCTCTCAGGGGGAGGAGGGAGAGAAAATTGGAGGTGGAGTTGAGCCTGGGAAGAAGGGAGGGGTGGGTGGAAGGTGTTTTAAGATTTGGTTTTATTTCTCATTACCCTACTCTGTTTTGATTGGTAATAAATTAAACTGATTTTCCCCAAGTTGAGTCTGTTTTGCCCATGACAGTAATTGCTGAGTGATCTCCCTGTCCTTATCCCGACCCATGAGCTTTTCATTATATTTTCTCTCCCCTGTCCCGTTGAGAAGGGGAGTGATAGAGCGGCTTGGTGGGCACCTGGCATCCAGCCAGGTTCAACCCACCACAGTTTTTTAGACAGGTTATTATGGTAAGCAGGCATAAAGCTACCCTGCACACAATACAGAAAGAGTCAGTAAGACTACCCATCTGTACGTTCAGAAATGCTTAGGTGTATTTTAAGCACAGTTTTAAAATAATGAACAAATTTTCCAACAGAGCCAGGATTACAAGAACTTCTGAAAGCACAATTCCACCACTCAAGCAAAGAATCCATTGAAGATTTATCTGCTATGGAGATCTATTTCCTGCAAACCCATCCAGCAAATAAACCCCCAAAATGATTGAATTTAGAAACCATACAATAACAGCCTCCAGTTATCAGGTCAGGTCTTTTTAAGGGCCTCTGTTGGGCAATGAAAACCCACCTTGATTAATTTTCAAGTACTGTTTCCTTCATTGTGAGATTAACAAATCTGTTTGACACAAAATGGTACACTTTATATGCAAATCTCTGTAGAGAGAGTTTTGTGACATTAAAGAGGTTCATACAATTTTGTTCACCCTGCCCTCAGAGGTCATTTGCAATTGCACGAAAGCATTTGTCTATGCCCTTAATATGCATTTTGAAAGCTAATTTGAGGTCTGCTAGATTGAGAGCCCAGGTCCTTAATTACATTTGGACGTGTTTATACAGAGATGATGTTGCGAATCTGAAACTACTGTCATTCCAATATACACCAACAGAAACTCTGCTGAAGGCTGAGTTTCTCATGGGGGAAAAAAGGACGTATCGGAGTAACACAGCAGAAAATCAGACCTTGTAGATGTGTGTTTACCTCCAAGCATTATGTAAACATACAGAGGGAAAAAAATCCCCTTACACTTGCACCGGTGTTTTCATCATTACTATTTTTGTTTTATATTCCATTTACATTGATAAGATCCCTTAGCTAAGTCATACACAATCATCTCTGATAAGAGAGTAAACACACTGTGTTATTGCAATGGAAGTGAGGAATATGACCTTTAACGTGTGTACAAATTAAAATGCACTGACCAAATTTGGTGACCTTTATGGTAAAGCTTCCTTATAGAGTAACAATGAATTTGCTATTAAATATCACTGCTTCTGCAGATGGGCTAGAAAAGGCCAGTGATATTATTAAGTACTTTCAGTGTTTTTAAATGAGAATGAAGCAGACAAGTTGCATATGAGTAAACCCCACAAGATATAGGAGCAACAGGAAAAGGCCAGCCCACACCAGCAAGGAAATATCACTTTGCTTTGACACATTGGTTTTGTGCCTGCACTTCCACATCATTTGGACTGATTTCAAGCTTTCCCTTATGACGCTGTGTCTACGTATTTGCCACTTTCCACTAATTCTGCGCAGTCTTCCCATTCCCCATAAGTCTCTTCATTTATCTTCTTTGCGCATACCCCAGGTGAAGCCAACTGCCGTCTATAGGCATGGTTCCTCAGCATATCCTATTGTAAGACTGTATTTTCTGCCGCATAGCTATTTAGCCAGTGATAACCATTCAGGATTACATTCTCCATGCCTGCAATCTACCTCAAGCTATTTCATTTAAATGAAAATATTGCAGCCAAATCAAAGAAGAAAACAACTGAAAAATGTCCAAGTGTCCCACCCTGAAAAAGAGAACACAAACCTTTTCTCTAGTGCCTCCATGCTCTGGAGAGAGATGGGGAATGTGAGGAGGAATAGGGAGAAAGAGTTTGTCCCATCGGTAAGGGTGCACTTTTTAGTGTTTCTAGGAAATTTGGCTCAGCTTGGGAAAGATATGACTTCTCTAAAACCCTAGTTCAAAATCTGAGATAATTTTCACCATCTGCAATAGCCTCCTATCAGGATGAGGATAAGAGCACAATGTTTTCTGTGTCGGTTTGCCTAAAAGCTGACAGGGGCTGATGTTAAGCCTGTACACACAGATTTAATTGCTGCACTTTCTGACTTCTGAACGCTTGAATTAGCAATCTTAATATTCCCTTAATATACTCATTTTTTTAATGGCTAAGACGTCATTTGTAATAACACATGATAATGGCTTACATTTCTATCACGTCTTTCAAGGCAGCAGACCTCCAATGTGATTTACAAATTCACTATAAAGAGGATTATTTTTTTCCTGGCACTGGAATGAAGCCACCTACCCCTGGCAGCTGTTTAAATTCTACATAGCAAATCTAGCCAGCAGAGTAAAGCAGGTAATGACTATTGCGTGTACCCAAAACACCAGAGAGCCTGCATTTTCCCAAAACAGAATTTGCCCAAGGTAGCAAAGTAAATGCCCTTATACTTTTGCAGAAACCACCTTGAGACACTTAACAGCCCCACACAGGCAGACTCACAGAGACCTTAACTCCCCCAACAGTTCAAACCTAGAAACACAGTTGCAAGGGAGCAGAGTGGAGAGAGAATGATTCGACCACATTAAAAGCAGTGCTGTGCTCAGAGAAAGCCCTCTTGCTGAGCAGTGTTTATTAGTTAGATTATATTATCATTTGAATAGAACTACTTGGCTGGATTGGAAATGGCAATCTTTGGGTCACTGGACTGCTGATCTCGACGCTTTGAGCCCAGCACTTCAGCCAGCTTTCAACCCACCTCACTCATCTAGTCCGTACGTCATCGTTTTTAATATGAGGGAGTTATGGGAACCAGTGCAGAAAGCTTTAATTGTAGAACCAACTGAGGAAAGATTTGGCTCATTCTCTGTCCCGAAAAATGCTTGGGCTCCCCAGGTTGGCTCCTTATGCCAATAACAACTAGATCAAACTTTGGACAAGCTTATAAGGACCAGAGCCAAAGAAGGTATATAGTCTGGCTCAACTCCATTGGTGTTAATGGAACTGCTCCAGTATACCTTTATGAGATCCTGGTCCAAAGAAGTTAATAATTTCTCCTTAGTGCCGTGAGTATAGCTATATGCAAATTTTATTTGAAAATTCTAATAAAAATAAAAATAAAATGGCTGGTAAAGGGTGGAGCATCAGCTGTGAAGGATCCTCAAACAAATGCAAGTGTCAGATAAAGAAAACCCCCCCCTCTGGGGGTAGAGGAAAAAATTCATATACTGATATTTTTCACACTGGGACTGAAAGAAAGGATTTTCTCTCTTCAAAGCACAGTGTTCTTGAACTAAGAATTGCCTTTAAATCTCAGCAGTAATTAAGACAAATTACCCTCAGTGTAAGTCTTCAGGCACCAAAGAACGAACAGAAGGTTTAAGCTGGTCTGATTCTATCACCAGAAGGCAGTTGTACATATAAACATCAGTCAGTACGTTACAGTAACTGATCCACAAAAAAGCTCCTCCCTATGAATCGTAAGTAAACCAAATTTTGGAAGGGGTTCCAGGAAGGACAGTGCCATCAACGTCTCAGAAAGTCAATGTTAGGAGCTGATGAATCTCCAGAGTGGAAATGTCACAGAATCATAATACGCAGTATTCTGTGTTTGTATTTTTATTAGAACAATTGAAAAACAAACAATGCAAAAAGCAGGAAAGACTTAGGCTACTGTCGTGGTTTAACCCCAGGCAGCAACCAAGCACCACACAGCTGCTCACTCACCCTCCCCACTGGTGGGATGGGGGAGAGAATCTGAGGTGCAAAAGTAAGAAAAGTCACGAGTTGAAATAAGAACATTTTAATAATGGAAATAAACTAAACATCATCATCATCATCATCATCAAGTAACAAAAAGGAAAACAACAGAAAAAAGAGACAGAGGAACTAAACCCAGAAAATACAAGTGATACAACCGTTCACCACCCGCTGACCAACGCCCAGCCAGTCCCCGAGCAGCGATTGCTGCCCCCCAGCCAACTCCCCCCAGTTTATGTACTGAGCATGACGTCATATGGTATGGAATAGCCCTTTGGCCAGTTTGGGTCAGCTGTCCTGGCTGTGCCCCCTCCCAGCTTCTTGTGCACCTGGCAGAGCATGGGAAGATGAAAAAGACCTTGACTAGGGTAAGCACTGCTTAGCAACAACTAAAACATCAGTGTGTTATCAGCATTCTTCTCCTACTAAATCCAAAACACAGCACTGTGCCAGCTACTAGGAACAAAATTAACTCTATCCCAGCTGAAACCAGGACAGCTACTTGTTTCAGAGTTTCTGGTTTTTCTTTACTGTGTCCATTGATTTAACATAGGACATTACTTCTTACAAACTTTGCTCATCACCATCTCTAGACCACCATTAACATCACTTGTATTCTAGTAGTATTTCTACTACTGCTAAAACACTACCATCATTACCATGTCAAGCAGTGGTTGACAGGCACAAACTATCATGCATTACTTCACAGTGTTGTGGAACAGAGCTGACTTCTGCTGCACTGAACTTTAAATAGACCTCTAAACATGGTAAATAGGGGTTTTCTGGTACTGAAGTCCAAAGAGTGTAGAGAAAAAAAATGTTTCAACAACAAGATTAAGAGAAAGTTCCTTAAAAAAGAAACCCCAAGACAACCACGAGGTTTTGAAACCAAGAATAATATAGAAGCTCAAAACTGATTTTTCCTCCCAGGCATGCTATTTTTCACCAGTTTACAAGCATTCACCATGTCACTGCTGCTCCTTCGCAGTATGCAGACTATTTGGGAGCAAAGTGCTAAGTAACAGTGAGTAAATTAAATTAAGACCAGGCATGAAAATCTTACTTGGGAAAAGCAACAAATTGTGTGCTAGGAACTCAAGGAATGCACATTTCCACACTTTACCTAACACAGCATAGATCTACAGGCAGACTAAAAGCTATCGTACAGCTTCGTAACCCTACAAATACCTATATGTGGGTCTTCACCTATTCAAAGTAGATCCCATATAGACAAGCTAAGAGTCTTAAATAATTGCCAAATGAGCATCATGAAAGGACAAAAGGATATTTCCTTTCTACTACCTACTAATATCTGTCACAAGAAATGGATAAAGTCACATCTAGTGTAACATCAGTGAAACCAAGAAATAACAGTGCCTCCATGTCTTTTTATTGGGTGGGACAGAATTAAATTTCAGGTAGCATGATTTTCTGTAGAAGCCACGGAGAATTGATTAGGCTATTGAAATTCCTGGTCTAAACATTTGTTTAAACCCAAACAAGCTCTTCAGGGTTTGAATAGTATTTTTATCTGTTATTTCTTCATTTTCACATTGGCCTATGAGCTTTCAGTTTTCTGGTGGATTAAATGCACAAATGCCAGGAGGAAGCCTGCGTTGTTACTGCACTTCTGCCTCTATGAGAAAGCACAAAGTATTGGAAAATTTTGTGTTAGATAGTATTCTCCTGAGGTTTTCTGCTCAGTTTTGCAGATGAAGATCCAGGGAAAGTCAAACAAAGAGCAGAGTTCAGGACTTGTAAGAACAGCATTCAAATATAAAGGCCAAAAAAAAAAAAATCTCAAAATAACAGGCAATGCAGAGAACGGTACAGGGAGATATAGCACCTATGTCTACTTTTCTCATTAAATTGTGTGATCTTTAATAAGTTATTTAACTTCTTCCTTTCTTAGTTTCCCATTTTATAAGGTTAAGGATATTACTTCATTAAAAAAATAGAGCACAAGTAGGGACATCTGTAATGATGGATCTTGTTGTGTGTTGCTAAGACCAACTCACAAACACTGTTTTTTTTAATATCTAGTTTGTATGTGGATGGGTTTTCCTTTGTTTTAGTTTTAGGTAAATGAGTTCAGTCATTTCTAAGATTAGAAGCTTTAATATGTTTCTAGATGATAGCACTTCTCTTTAACCATGTAGTCACACAATAGAGTTATGGGTATGGCACTGGAGCTCATACTGCAGAGGAATAAAACGTAGTTCCTTCCTTCATCTCTCAAACAACCATTTGGAGCTCTCTGCAGCATTATGCTTAAATACATGTCCTAAACCGTATTTTACTCTGAACTACGCTAAGGTGAACAATGTCTGATATGAAAGTTGAAAATGATCACAGATCTAAACATTTTATTGTTCATCAGTTCCTGGCAATAAGACAGCATTCAGAGGCATGCTGCATTATTCACTGCCATCAAAGCTATGCACTTCCTGCAAATCTATGTCAAAACCCTCATGTATTCACAAATTGTAATGGATTCTGAATAAAAGACACCAGTTTGTTACAAAAAATGGAATATCAGCATTGCTTTACAAATGGCCTTGGAGCCTGACCCTGTTGGTCAAAATCATAATCCCAGGTCTAGGCGCAGTCCAGTCAGCACTGCCAACACAGAGGACTTTTTATGTGACGTGTGTAGTAATAATTTGACTGTGATAGACAACATAATAGAGCTCTTTGAATGTCACAAAGCATCGTGCCAACAGTCTCTCCTACAGAGCATATCCATTACTAGCAGCAATGAGAGGACTATCTGCAAAAGAACGAATTAAATGAATTTGTAAGTCTTTAAGGGCAAAGGCGAAGATAGCTTTGATGTTTGAGCTTTATCTCATTGCAAGGATGGAAGGGGCAGAAAGCAATGAAATGTCTTAAATCCACCATATCTTTGTATATATGTGTATGATTTCTGTCATGGTGCCAATTTATAACCGGTTTGCAAGACTCACATTAGAAAGAACGTCTACTCCACCCATTTATGCTGTGTAAGTTAAAACCGATCTGTAAACATTTCCTCCAATGAACAAGACAGCAGAGAGATGTGACTCTCCAGCGTGGTAGAAACAGGGGTATTTATCCAAAAGACAATATGTTACTCAACTATAACTAACTGTTAGCCAAGAAAGAAAATTTCATTTACATGACATCTAAAGAAATCTTTGCAGAGATGCACAGCCAATAAATTAATAAGCTGTTGACTAGGCTAAGTTTAAAAAGTTTTTATGTAGTTCAGTTTGCTGTGACATGGTTTTCTTAAAAATATGCTGGGCAGTTCTCCTAGGCTGCTGAGAAGATGAGGATATTAAACAGTTTCCAGGATAAGGCTTATCTGCAAATCCTCCCAAACTTCTGAAAAATGACCTGAATGACTGGTTTGAAGCTCTGAGAAAGTTTTGAAAGTAGTTCTGAGTACTTCTGCCTAAACTGAAACCTCCATGGGAGATTATGCACTGGTGCTATTTGGAGAACAATTCAAACGCAGATACCTCCAGAGAGGGCCCACTTGTGGAATTTTTTGAGGCTGGCATTCAAGAAACCAGATATTTTTGAAGGCTCTGGAGAAGTGAAGGGAACCTCTGAACTTGTTAAGTGTCCCAGCTTTTTTTACATGCAGCTGATCAAAGCTTTTAACTCTCCATTCCTTTTCTCCCGGCATCTATGACAAGAGCTTAAAGAGTTGAGCTCCACATGGGAAAAAAGCCATATAGATATCTGTACGGGTGTGTGTATATTTTCCCCTTTCTGCTTGTCAAAGCCTCTGTACTTAACATATTAATTTATAGGGTTTAACTTTTTAATGCTAGCTCCTTTAAGTTATTAGAGCTTCTTTTTTCATTATAATCCTCTTATTTGGTAATCAGTCTGCCTGTATTTTTTAAGAATATTTTAAAGTTTCTGGTGGAGATCAAGGAAAGTTTTCTCTTGATCTACTTCACAAACTCCAACTTATTATTAGTCAGTAGTTCAGTGTGACACTTAAGCCTACAGTTGTTTTGTTGTACTTCTCTATTTCTTGTATTGCCCTTTATGAATGGAGGTGTTACCTTTCTTTTAAATGCATTGTGGCAGTTGAAAGCTGACCAGCAGAGAGCTAGGGGAATTAAAATGGATATGGCAAAGATTGTAATTGCTACTGTAACGTGCTTCAACTGGACAAACCACCAACAGACCCTTTTCTTTAGTGAGTCATTCCTAAAACTGGTCATAACACATTTCTTAATTAATTATTTGACATGCAAGACTGTCTTTGCATGAGAGATCTGAGAACATGAACTAATCTCAAGACACCAGGCAGATATTACATCATGAGCAACAAACTTCCAGTCACCTCTGACTCAAATTTCTATTTCTGAAGATAAATAAATCCACCCCTCACCATTACCAGCCTTCCTGCTGTTCACTATATGTACTTTAAAAGGCAGAGAAATCATTAATGCATAGCAGCATCATAGCTCAGTTTGAACGCATCAAAGAAAAGTCCTCATAATCCCTTTGCATCTCAGCTATGGGGCACAATAAAACTCACTGAAGCAACAGGCAACAACAGACTCTTAACAGAAATCTAACAGCTCTACTATTCCCTCTGTGATCTTTCAAACCCTCTTTAAAGATAGAACTTCATTTATCCACTTAAGCAAAAAACTGTAGACAGAAAGCTGCTTACCCTTCTTTCTCAAATCTGGTGTTCAGTGGGGGAGGAAAAAAAAAAAGAAGAAAAGAAGTAGGCATAAGGGCAGTCCCACATCAACTAATCTCTGCAGTGAATTAATTAAACAATTATTTTAGCCAAGCCTTCACTTCTGACATGGCACAGCTGACATTAATTGGGACACAATCAAGATAGTAATTCAGGTTAATTGGATTTCCACTGTCAGCAGCTATCAGCTTGTTTCAATATGCTGCTGTCATTTAAGAATAATTAATCATGGATGACTTTATTGGATGGCACGGGTTGACAGCTGATGGTGTGGTGACACTTGAAAAAGTTGGTGATTGCTGTAGGCCTAGTGAATAAGCAAGCTGGTTTTCTTTGTAGAGATTATTCTATCGCCACTGCATGTTGAGACCCAAAATTTGCTGCCTAAAGTGTAGAGACAGTGATATTTGGTGACTCTTGCACACATGCAGAGAGAAAAAGAGTGGGCTGGAGAAAGAAACAGCCATTCCCATTGAAATAGCACTGCAAAAGGTCAAAGGGATGTGCATGTTCCACTGCAGCCTTCAGGCACAGAGTTATTGTTTGGCTATTGCTACAGCAACAAAGGATTCAATAATACAACAGTTCACATGCTGTAAGAGCTGAAATGCCAAGCTTGATCTAGTGTTATTTGCTTTTCTCCATTCATAATAGGCCATTACTTTGGTTAACATCTGATAATATAATTTATTCAATCTGTTGCCAAAATGTCTGCAAAAATGTCAAGGAACTTATGAAGCCAAGTCTTTATTTATTAATAACTTGGAAAAAAAGTGATGAAACTGTTGTTGGGAAGTGGGGGAAAAAGCTAAATATTAAAGTATAAGATGAAAATAATTTAGTGTTCCATAAGGAGCAGCAGGAATACATTATGTTTCCCGAAAAAAAAAAAAGCAATTTAAACTTAGGAAAGAAAAAGTCTTAACACCAAGTTCTATTAGGCTATGTAATTATTCCCCCGGGGGAAAATATACATATATATTTAAAATTAAAGCATAATTTTAGATTATTCATGACAGAGTGCTAAAAAATCATATCAGAAGTGGCAACACTACTTTAATAGCTGGACGGAGAAAATTTTCTATCAGGAATATGATGTATTTATTGTGTGACTACGAGAAACCAGTTCTAGATGGATGGAGTACATGGAATCAAATTTCTAAAGGAAAATCAGACACCATGGCTGATGAATTTGGCGCTCTCCTTTTTAGCAAAATACTGGACAGGAGACTGGTATGTGCACTACTCAAACAACAGAGCACAAATTCCCACTTTGAAGATATTTTCTTGCTGTCAGTCAGAGAAGCCTGATTAGGCAGAAGCATCCATTAACCAAAGCAGGAGAGAGGAAGCCATTTATTATGACCTCTCTTCAGAGTAGGTCTGACAGTGCTGTAGATACAGGTGAGCAATATACATGAAGTTCTTACTCTGCGGGAGTTTCAATGCCCCAAAGCCAGAACTTCTCTGGCTTTTTACCTTTAAATATAGCCAAGACCTGGTTGCCTACTTTGTCCTATTTTCTTGGGAAATCCTTGGGTTTAGAACATGCTTCTCTGTTAGGATGCAAATAAAGCACAGTGTATTTGAAACTAGAAGAATCCTTGCTGAAATCCAACCTAATCTGAGTGATAGGCAAAAACATCTAAATGCATGGCTTTATTGTGTTTATATCTCTGATTCAAACGGAGTCCAACCATGAAGCAGGTGGTTGTTATTTAAAAGAGGACTGATAGAGAATGTCAGTGAACTGTTTTGTTTTGGGTTTTGTTCACTGTTTTTTTTTTTTTAAATCCACAATCCTGCTAAATCTTATCCCAGGCGTTATTAAATTGTGGGCATAAATTAGTTCTATAACCAGGGAGTCCCCAGATAAATAGCCAAAACGCTGCTCTACAAATGTACATTACAAACAGTTTATGCTTATCAGATTATCTCTGTGATCATTGCTGACAGATAAAAATTGAATCTGGAACTACATGTTTTTTAAATTCTTTTTTCCTTCTAAACATATCCTTTTAAAGTAGGATTGATGTGCCCTGTCATTAGCCCTGTAATTTGCAAGAAAGCGCGTATTCTGTTTTTCCTTTCCTTGATCCCAAGAGCTCCAAACTTCATTGCCAAATTCAATCACATCTGAGAGAGGAACAGAAGTTTCTAAAGTACTTATGTTCTCATGATACTTGGTGCCTTGTAGAGAAGACACACGCTTCTTTGGTTTGGCAGCAGTTAACTGGTCAAACAGCAAATAGTGCAGTTTCTGGAAACCCTATGTTTTTTCAATTTATGTATAGTGGGGTTTAAGCAAAGGGGAGAGATGTGCGAAAAAGAGAAATTTAGGGTGACAATGGCCACAGTTGACAGCAAATTAGACATTATTATTTCTTTTCCTTGCAGAAAAATTTGGGTTTCAGTCCAAGAAATTCAGAAAGTGCTTCTGTGATGCAGTGAAATGTAATTACCCCTATTACCCATGAAAACTACCGCCCGGCCAAAAGGCTCAGTAGGTGAGGTGGCCAAAGACGGAACTGACCATGAATATTAAACTATCCTTCCATCTCCAAACATAATGAAAAAAATGAAAGACAATGGAAGCAAAGGTTGGCTTCACAGGTCACTATTTCTGCACTGCAGGTTTTGTGCTTGAACAGAGAATTTGCTTCTCCATGGTCCCAGTCCAGCATCCTTCAGAAGCCCTCAAGTTAGTAAATGCATTTGAAAAATAGGAGGAAAAGACTAAGCAAATTGGTGAGTGAAATTGCACCTACCATGTGAATCATAGGAGTCTGTTCCAGCAATGCCAGAGCAAAGCTAATGGTGAGTGGACATAAAGCATGCTCGATGGGGTTGTAGAGTTTTGGACTGCTGTTGCTTTTCAGCTATCTACTAACATCTGATCTCTCATGCTTCAAGGAACTTGTAGGCCATGCCAATGTTACAAAGGGCTGCCACCTTTAAAACTTCGGACCTTTCATTGGCACTGGTGCCAAGAGGTGCGAAAAAGGAATACCCAGTGAATTTGGAGCTGTAACTCCTATGCCGTTCTGGGCATTCATCCATACACCTTGTTCCTTGCTGAATTTTGTTTTATTTTTTCTCATCGCTTTCATGCAAAGATCTTGGAACTGTTTTCATTTTTATTTGAATAAGGCTCAGAATACAATCCAGATGGCAGGCAGGTGAATGTAGCATTGCTATTTTTTTCATCTTGGAAAGACACACAGATGATATTTCCAAGAAGGAAAAAATACCCATACCTCTTGCTCCACCTGTTCAATGGAGCAGAAATTATATTAACAGATTGGGGGGGAACTTTTCATTATTTGTTTGTTTCACACTCACCATGAGAGTGGAATATTATTTTTTTTTTATAACTGTCCGCACTTGTAGCTTAATCCCTCAGAGCACATTATCATTAATAACAGATCACAAACCTCAGAGATTTGAGGTAGACAATAGCAGAAAAAAACAAGGTAATTCTCCTTGGTTGCTTACGTAGAAATACTACCTGATGTAGCTTATTCCTTTAAAAAAAATGTAAATGTACCCCTCAAATTTACAGGTATTTTCATGCTACCATATACTGAGAAGACAGAATTAGGCTCATCCTTCTAAGCTCGTGTTGGAATAGCAGCTTACAAGGAGAGGTGGGTAGGGATCTAGTACCTAGCATTTTCTGAGTTGAGCAGGAATGTCTGGAGATTCACTCAGATTCACAGCCTGCACGCTTTGCCTGTAAATTCCCTGCAACTGGAGCCTCTTTGGATACATCACGCTATGATGTGCAAACCAATGGAATGGAAATAATTACTATCTTTCTCTAATTAGTTCTGTTGATCTCATTATCTGGGCTCAGGTGTTGATCTGTTGATCGTGATCTTGTAACTGCCGTCAATCAATAAATGAGTGTGTGGGTGTGGTGGTAAAAGAGAAGTGAGGAATTACATGGTTTTTAAAGAAAGTTTCTCTTTTTCTTAGACTTCAATTTTTCTTTACTTTTCCTTGCAGTGGATGATTCAAGTCTTCAGACTTCTTTTCCAGGAGTATAGAAGTTCTGGGTAAGCAGACTCCAAAAATCCAAGTCTTCTAGAGGAAAAAAACCCCACAATATAGGCAACAGCATTTCCACTTATCCATCATCTTGTACCTCAGCTCAGGGTGGCATTGCAAGAGAATTACACACCAGGGGAGAGATGTTCTGAGCCTATGGCCTATTCGATGCTTAATCTTCACCAGGACAGCCAATGAAGATGTTGAGACTGTTCTTAACCAGATTTTTCCTATTCTGATCTGTTGGCAAGGAAATGGCATGACCTTTTGTTTGTGTCTAGCTTTTCCCCAGCAGCTCAGCTAAGACGATTTAAGACATAACAGCTATAAGGTAGTATTGAATTTTGAAGTGCATCTCAATGGGTGACACAGATTCATGTCAATAAAATGCCAGAGACATGTCACGGGTCTAACACCAGAATAAATACATGCTGTTGTTTTTTTGTTATGCATAGATAGAAATTTCTGCTACACAGATTTACAGTACTGCAACTTGGCAGATGCTGAGCCCTTTCTTTGGAAGGTGAGTGGGTAGCCTGTGAGGAGAGGAGGGCACCATCTGGCAACTGGTGAGCTGGAACCACATTTTGGGATTTTTACGTCTCAGCTTTCCCAGAAAGTCAGTATTTGGCCTTGCAGACATCCCTTGGTTTCATTGCAGCTTTATGTTTTTATTTGTAAAAGTGCATCCAACACATGCAGAGGAGAATTAATCTTTTCTAGTTGAATGCTGTCTGATCAACCATGCTCGAAATGCAAAGGAAGGATGTGTAAAAGGCAGATGTGCTGCAAAGTTTAACTCTACAGCGCTGAACCGATCAACCTGACATGACAAAGAATGCTTTCAACTTGCTTATATGCTTCTGCTGGAAGTCCAGAAAACAAGCAAAAGAAACTGGAAATTCTTACAGATGAAAACATGTACTTAAGTGAAATTATGAAATTCTTTTCGGAAGACCAGACACAAACCACTTCTTATGCTAAGTGCTTTCTTATTTAACAACGCTCAAGAAGGTGAGAGGGGTGGAGAGGGGAACAAGAAGAACTGTTTGTCAAAGACACTGTTACTTATTAAAGAATTATTAATAATTCAGAAATCAAAATTATTTCTGAGCCATTATTACAGACTAATTCTTAATTTTGAATATGCAGTGCTAATAAGCAAAGCCCAGGAGCAGACCTGGTGGGGATTTGTTATAACTATCAAAAGAAAACAGAGAAAATGAAGTTACTCCTTAACTACCTGCCTGTTGATGAGAGAAGATTAAAAAATTAAAAACAGAATCTATGTTGTGAAGGGAAATTTCAGTTTGTGAGGAATATGATTAAGGTTGCAAGGAGCCGCTAATAATGCTTAAAAATTGCAGCTGCTACTTTTTATGTCAGGCTAGTGTAGCCAAGATAAAATTACTTGGTTGCACCTGATTATGATGGATATAGATGAATTACTTACTGGATTGGAAATCTGTAGTTTCCAAGGGACGAGTGATCATGATTTGATTACATTGAATATGAAAAACAGAATCAGTTCTCAATCAGTAACATCTTACGTATATAATTGGTGCCTCAAAAGGGCACATCTCCCACAACTGAGAAAGTTCTGAGAAAAATTCACAGCAGAAAGCATGTAAATAGAAAAATGAGAAACCAAATTGAGAGAACTCAAAAGAACAGCCTATTAACTGGCCAGCATGCCTTGATCTCACAATCAAAAAATGGAGAATTTTAGTTAAAAATTCATCCTGATTCAGTGATAAAGTGTAGGCAGCAATTAGAAATTGAAGGAGTTGTACTGTGAATGGGGGATGAATGCCCTCTGCAATTCTTTAGTTTTATATCCAGCAGATTGTATATGTCCCTGCATTGGTAATGATATCACGAATGCCACATCCATAGGCCTGAATCCCCATGAGGAACACCCAAAACCCACCTTAATCTGCAATATCCCCAAGCCTCAGTGATGATAGATGCTGACAGACAGATTGATCAAATATGTCTCATTTACTTAAGAGATGAAGCTTCAAAATATAAATGTAATATAAATCGACAGAATATAATGTCAGCTACACATTACAAAGAGAAGTTAAGGCACCAGTAGAAACATTTCCTGGCCAAGCTAAGGAAACAAGTTTTGGGGATTTTGGGGAGAAAGAAATAAAAGAATTCCTAGCAATGTCACTGACCAATTAGGGTGGAGAGAGAACACTGCTATTAAGGCACAAAAATACAAAACTGTTCAATGAAAACTTCTTTTGTATATTTGGGTAACGAATGTTGTTGTGCTTATATCCCTTGATGGGTTATATTAAGAACACAGAAGGGTTTTAAACAACTTCTGCGATCTTTCATCCGCAAGTCTGGACAGCCTGTTCCCAAGGGCTCCTAACGAGAGCCAAGTAGACCCATCTCACTGGTGTGTCAAATGTTAATAAATCCTAGGATACAGGGGAAATTCCAAAATGCTGAATGAATGTTGATGCTGTACCTCTGTTCAAAGAAATGCAAGAGGGGCAAGACAGATAACTACAACACGCTTAGCTTGACCTCAGAAGAACACAACACAGGACTCAACTGAGAATGAATTAAAGTATGGGGCTGGACCCAGTACTAGCCTATTTATTTATTTATTTGTTTGTTTTTAACATAAAGTATTTGAACAAATTGGATTGCATTCTGAGAGGTTAGAGGATTGATTGCTGAAGATGATTATGAAGATCCAGTACTCAAGTATAAGGTGACTTTCATAGCTCATAACACTCCCATGGAAAACACAGCACTGAGAAATTTCCATAAAACACATTTCAAATGAAAAAGCTTGCCTATTTCTGGTATAGACATCACTAAAGAATCAACTTCAGGAAACACAAGGAAAGTCTGAGTCCATCAATATCCCTCATGATCAATTTCCGGGGATATGCTCATATTCACAAAGCTTTCCAATTCTTCATGCTGCTGTTGAGAAACATATTGAATGGAACAAGTTCTAACCTGGTTCTCAGGAGCACCCACTAGATCTGACATTTTGATCTTTGCACCAGCGATCTGAAGTGTGCCAATGAACACAAGGCAATAGACATGGCAAAAGAGATCCATCCAAACAAATGAATGCATTTCAATGCAGATAAATGTAAACCCAAACATCTGAGAATGGCAAATATGTACCCTGGAAATGGGAAATAGTAGTTTAATAAGTAGAGAGTGCAGACGACTTAAGAGTCAAAGCAGATAAACAGCTCAAGTTGAGCTATTGGTGCAATCATATGTCCACAGGTCTGAGGCAGACCTTGGCCATGTACTGTAGCAACTATGAGTGGGAGGAGATTTCATGACTCTATATGACATTGAGGAGATTGGTACTAAAATGTTGAATATATTTCCAGTACTCATAGTTTAAAATGGATGCTTAGTAACACAACATGGATCAGAAAAGAAACACCGAAATGATTTAAGGGTTGGAAAACTGTCTTTCAGTGAAAGACAGAAAATTATAATCTGTAAATATTTGCAGGGACAGAAAAAAAAAGCCATCTATTAAAAGGTTCTTTAACCTGATGGAAAAGACTTCAAAAGAGTGTGTGGCTGGGAGCAGACATCAGTTACATTCTAATTAGAAACAAGGTACAGTGCTTGTGAGGTTGGTTGACCACTGGAACAAATGGTATAATTTCTGAGTCTGGTCTGCTAGTTAAGCCTGGACACTTTCGTGTAATAGATGCTTTTAAAAAATGCAGTTATGAGACTCAATGGACGAGTAATTGAGCTGATATATAAGCAATCGGAGAGATCATCTAATTACCTATGAAAATTGACATGTTATCAATGTCATATACAAAATTCTGTGAAGCTTCAGCAGTGTAAATTTCATCACTTTAACTCAAAGAAAAAGAGAGCGTTGGAAGCAGCAGAGTTGCGTGCCTGTGCAAAGTGGAAGGAATGTGTATTGCCTAGGTGTTGCATTTGTCCTGAACATAAGCTGCATCATTCCCAAATGGACTTATCAAAACTGTGTAAATACACTCTATGTAAATAAGTTCATAAAATATGTCATTTGAGATAAAACTATTTATTTATATTTAGACTGCATGTCAGATAAAGTACTCTAGAAACATGCAATTTAGATAGATCCATGTGAAGTGTATTTATTTCTTAAGTGGTGCTGCCTACAATGCTACATTTTCTAAGTGGATTACAAATGCTATCATTTGAAAAAAAAAGGATGCATTGCATTGGGGAGAGATGACAAAACCATGTAGATGTGTAAACAATGGAACTAATTTATTGAGGAATTAAAATTACAGAAAGCATTTATTAGTTCTCCAGTAAAGGTAGCCAAAGCCACACTTCTTTCTTTGCAGGTGAAGTACTGATCTCATGAACAACTGTGCATAGGCAGCGTGTTTCATCCACACAAAGCCCCACTGACTTCTGTAAAGACCCAGATCCACACTCCCTTGTAACATCTCTAGGAGTGTTACCTTCAGTGGGGCTTTGCGTGTCCAGCAAGGTCTGTTCATGAGGCTTAAATGTACTTTATGGTATATGTAGTTATGAAGAACTCTGTGGCTATGTCTAAATTAGAGAATCCCAGAGCATTTCCACGTTCCTGAGAAAGAGGAGTACTAAAGTACATCCCAGCACCACAACAGGGCAGAACTGTCTGCATCTTCACTGTTCCATATGTTTCCAACAAGGAGATATAGGTTGGAAGCTATAGGTTGTTTCAGAAAATGCCTGGTCTGATGATTGAGGGACCAGGACCTCATGGTATGGTTAGGCATGCTCCGCACGGAGGCAGTTCCTAGGAAGCAAAGGCCTCAGCTTTAGCCTGGATTCGTTTAACTTCTCTTTATCTGTCTAGAAGTACTAAGTGTAGTAGCGGACATCTAGGTCCCTCCACAGTAAATAAAGACAGTGGATTGCCAATAGACACTGGAAGTGTTGGAGGCTATGTCATCTCAGAGTGTACTGGCTGTCTGTGCCCAGGTGCTGGCAGTGGGGCTGCAGGGCGGCCTCTGTGAGGAGAGGCCGGGGCTGCCCCGTGCCGGACACAGCCGGTTCCAGCTGGTCTCAGCCGGCTCCAGCGGCCCCACCGCAGGACACAGCTGAGCCCCTCAGCCAAGCTGGGGGCACTGGGGGCAAAAAAGATTTCCGAAAGGGCAAAAGGCGGCACAGGCAGAGGAGGAGGAAGCCCAGGAGGGAGCAGCAGCAGAGGGAGCCCCAGGCCGGAGGAGGAGGAGGGCAGGAGGTGCTGCAGGCCCGCAGCAGGGATCCCCTGCAGCCCTGCAGAGACCCCGCTGGAGCAGAGACCCACCCTGCAGCCCGGGGAGGGCCCCATGCCACAGCAGGGGGAGATTTCCTGCAGGAGCTGTGGCCCTGGAGAGCCCAGGTGGGAGCAGGTTGTCCCTGAAGGACTGCAGCCTGGGGAAGGGCCGGCGCTGGAGCAGGGAGACGTGAGGAGGGAGGAGCAGCCAAGAGGGGCTGGGATGGACTGACTGCAACCCCCGTGACCACCCCCGCGCCCCTCAGGGGAGAGGAGTCAGGGGTGAAAGGGTGAAGGTGGGACTGGCATAAAGGTGGGGAGGAAGGTATCCTTTTAATGGTTGTCTTTGTTTCTCACCATCCAACTCTATTTTAATTGTCAGTAAATTAAATTAATTTTCCTCAAGTCTAGTCTGTTTTGCCTGTGATGATAATTGGTAAGTGATTTCTATGTCTTTATCTCAACCCACAAGCTTTTTCATCTTATTTTGTCTCCCTGTCCTGTTGAGGAGGGGGAGTGAACAACTGGATGCATGTCTGGCAGCCGGACAAGGTCGGCTCACTACAGTCCTCCACCACTCACAGTTAAAAAAGCATCTGAAGATGGTGGAAATGCAAGCACACCATACTCACAAGTATTCAAGCCTGCTCTGACAATGAAGTGTAGATAGAATATTTGGGGCTGTAAGATCTTCCATGCCCAAAAAGATGATGGAAAGTGACATTCATAAAAGATGGAGAAGAGAATGCACATACAGCATCAGTAAAGAAAGATCTACCAAAATAAGAATTAGCTACAAAAAGGACAGACGTGCTCTCTGAATTAGAAAGCTTTCTGATAAGGGTTGTCACTCTAAGACTGACAATGAGCAGACAAAAAAAGCAAGTGGAACTCAGTTCATTTCAATGAGGATACATAGCTGTGTAACAAAACATCCCCCACTGTTACTACAGCTAGTGACCAGGCTGGTCCAGCCCAGAAAATGTCAGTAGATACTCTTCTGCTTTTATCACATTGTGAGAGAAGAAAAAAAAAGATGGATAGTGAAATCAGGAAAGGCAACTTGCAAACAACTTGACGAACAAACAAGCAATCTGAATTTCTCTTCCTGTTGAAGGCATGTCGGAGATGAATGGTCATTGCTTACCCTCCAAAAAGCTGTTGTAATGTCAGCCCACGGGCATGTTTTTCAGTTGCTATTCCATTCCCTGCTCTGAGAAAGAATAGTATGATTTCTTTTTCACTCATTTTAGTGTCACCTACAGCAATTCAAGTGGGACGTAAGGAGAAAAACAGGCCCCTTCTTTCCTTTTTCCCTCCCTGTTGTTTAGTAATCACTTGGAGCCAAGAAGGCATCTGTTTTCTCCAGAGCTGGCTGCAAACTCTCAACAGTGATCTGCACTCCAGATTGCTACCAACATCACCACCAGGAATCCTAATTGCCCTGGAAGGCAGCTGGAATCTGCCCGCACCTGTATCACCAGCGTATCCCATCTGTTCACGTAGACAGCTTCGTATGACAGCAAGACTACTTGTTGTGAAAGCATGGCTATTTGCAAGCACTGTCTCCTATCATAAATAATTGAAGAGGGGGCCCATGCAAACCTCATGAAGTTCAACAAGGCCAAGGGCAAGGTTCTGCACCCGGGTCCAGCCAATCCCCGATATCAATACAGACTGGGGGATGGATGACTGAGAGAAGCCCTGTGGAGAAGGACTTGGGAATACAAGTGGTGGATACAAGAAGGACTTGGGGATACCTTGGCAATAGCCCACATGGCTTCACTAAGGGCAAATCATGCCTGACAAATTTGGTGGCCATCTATGATGGGGCTAGAGCATTGGTGGATAAGGGAAGAGCAATTGACGTTATCTACCTGGACTTGTGCAAAGCATTTGACACTGTCCCGCACGACATCCTTGACTTTAAATTAGAGGGACATGGATTTGACAGATTGACCACTCGGTGGATAAGGAATTGGCTGATGGTCGCACTCAAAGAGTTGCGGTCAACAGCTCAATGTCCAAGTGGAGACCAGTGACAAGTGGTGTTCCTCAGGGGTCGGTATTGGGACCAGCGCTGTTTAACATCTTGTCAGCAACATGGACAGCGGGACCAGGTGCACCCTCAGTGAGTTTGCCGATGACACCAAGCTATGTGGTGTGGTCAGCACGCTAGAGGGAAGGGGTGCCATCCAGAGGGACATTGACAGGCTGGAGAAGTGGGCCTGTGCAAACCTCATGAGGTTCAACAAGGCCAAGTGCAAGGTCCTGCACATGGGTTGGGGCAATCCCAAGCATAAATACAGGCTGGGCAGAGAATGGATTGAGAGCAGCCCTGAGGAGAAGGACTTGGGGGTGTTGGTTGATGAGAAGTTCAACATGACACGGTAATGTGCGCTTGCAGCCCAGAAAGCCAACCGTATCCTGGGCTGCATCAAAAGAAGCGTGGCCAGCAGGTCGAGGGAGGGGATTCTGCCCCTCTACTCGGCTCTGGTGAGACCTCACCTGGAGCACTGCGTCCAGCTCTGGAGCCCTCAGCACAAGAAGGACATGGACCTGTTGGAGTGGATCCAGAAGATGGCCATGAAGATGGTCAGAGGGCTGGAGCACCTCTGCTATGAAGACAGGCTGAGAGAGTTGAGGTTGTTCAGCCTGGAGAAGAGAAGGCTCTTATTGCAGCCTTCCAGTACCTGAAGGGTGTCTACGAGAAAGCTGGAGAAGGACCTTTTACAAGGGCATGTAGTGATAGGAAAAGGGATAATGGCTTTAAACCAAAAGAGGGTAGATTTAGATTAGATATAAGGAAGAAATTCTTTACTGTGAGGGTGGTGAGGCACTGGGTGGTTGCCCAGAGAAGTTGTGGATGCCCCCTCCCTGGAAGTGTTCAAGGTCTGGTTGGACGGGGCTTTGAGCAACCTGGTCTAGTGGAAGGTGTCCCTGCCCATGACATGGGGGTTGGAACCAGATGATCTTTAAGGTCTTTTCTAGCCCAAACCATTCTATGATTCTATGATACTGGTGAATGAAAAGCTGGACATGAGCCACCAATGCGAGCTCAAAAACCAGAAAACCAATCATATCCTGGGCTGCATCAAAAGAATTCTGGCTAGCAGGTCGAGGGAGGTGATTCTCCCCCTCTACTCTGCTTTTGTGAGACCCCACACCTGGAGTACCGCATCCAGCTCTGGACTCCTCAGCACAGGAAAGACATGGACGTGTTGGAGCAGGTCCAGAGGAGGGCCACAAAAATGATCAGAGGGCTGGAGCACCTCTCCTACGAGGACAGGCTGAGAGAGTTGGGGTTGTTCAGCCTGGAGAAGAGAAGGCTCTGGGGAGACCTTATTGCCATCTTTCAATACTTAAAGGGGGCTTACAAGAAAGATGGAGAAAGACTTTTTACCAGGGGCGTGCAGTGACACAACAAGGGGCAATGTTTTTAAACTAAAAGAGGGTAGATTTAGATTGGTCATAAAGAAGGAATTTTTTTGCAATGAGTGTGGTAAGAGACTGGAACAGGTTGCCTAGAGAAGTTGTAGATGCCCTATCATTGGAAGTGTTTGAGATCAGGATGGACGGGGCTTTGAGCAACCTGATCTAGTGAAGGATGTCCCTGCCAATTGAAAGAGGGTTGGACTAGATGATCTTCAAGGGTCCCTTCCAACCCAAATCATTCTATGACTCTATGACACCCACAGAATCACTTTAATAATGCAATGACCATTTCAGGTAGTTTTATGTTACATCTGTTTCCTCTCTGGTGCCATTCATTATTCAGCAGTAAGCCAGTGCCAAGAAGTCTGACCACGGTGTACCTGGCACTACTGCGCCTGTGGTTTAACAGCCAGTTTCAATTGGCTTCTGAAGAGAGGGAGTATGCAGTTCTGCTCCATTAACCATTTCCAGTTTTTGCCTTCTCAAGAAAAAAAACAAGGCAATAATATTCTTCATGTGGAGGTATTGGACACATTTAATCACTGAGTCCACAACTGAGAGACTTAAGTATTCCATGTTGCAACACAGAAAAAAATGTTGAGAGGAAGAAAAAAACTGAAGTCTCTATTACTTTGGGCAGGGAAGAAGTGCTGGCAAGTTCCATATTTTGTTTGAAAATAACTAAAGTCCATAATGGAACAAGCAAAAGGGAGGAATCATTTGGTGTGTGAAAAATCTCAGTCTACTCACCTGCCTTCATGCCTCCAGAGTCGTTAAGCAGGAGAAGGAAGAGGTACTGACTGGGCCATTTTTAAGTGGCACGCTCCTTTCCAAAACTGGTAGCGTCCCTCTGTTTAAATGGAGCCTGTGCCACTGACAGTGTTACTACATCATTTTCCACTCTGCTATTCTGAAACAGCAAGTGTAATCAATCATTTACTTATCACAGGAGCAAAACAGACTTTTCTTGGAGGAGTGTAAAAAGTGCTACAATAAAGTAATTTTGCCAATTTGAGTGTTCCACTTGACGACTATTTGCATAATAAGGTTTTGCCAAGATAAGAAGATTGGTAATTTTCAGCAGCATGGAGGGGATTGAAGTTTTTAAGCTTTTTTGCCCACTATCTACACACTCACAGACCTCCGCTCTTGATGTATGGTTCTTTTTAAAGTCCTCCATCTGTCTCCGTTGTGTAATGAATTCTGTCACTCTCAATTGTGCTCCTGAGTGGTAAGCAGTGGAAGGGAGTTTGCATTTTGATTATAAAAAGGTACCGTCAGCTCTTATTACAATGGAAAACCCATCTCCATGTGAAATTTTAAGGCACTTATAAGCTTAGTCTCCCTCTCAGAAGCTGCCTGTAGATCACGCTGTCACCATTTGACAGGGTGTGCAGGAGAGCAGAGGGCTGGGCTGCATTGCCAGAAGAGAAGTTCAGAGAAATGGAAGTAAATCCAGTTTCCTCCCTAAGAAGCTCATGGGAGGGATACAGCAGTGCAAACGCCGTCATGTAAAAGTTGTTCCACATGCAGCTCGTACTGGAGCTCTGAAGGGCTGTCTGGAGGAAGAGGATGTCAGGAGGAGATCAAGGCTGTCAGCTTAAGTCTCTTTCCTTCTCCTCATCCTCATGAGCCAGTTTATCTCATCCTGAGACTTGTCAGCAATTTTCTTTTTGGGATGGTGGGAGGGCAGGAGGAAGATAAGCAGAGCTTTTACAGGTTAAGTATTAACATACTTTTAAGGGCTTTGATAGCAAAGTGCTCTAGAAGGATTAGGATGTTAGAGAAAATATAGAACACGTCTACACCGTGCCGTGGAAAGCCTGCAGAGATCCTGGGCTGGCGAGAATAAACCTGCTCAATGCGGTGCTGTGTCAGCTCACTCCCGGAGTTATACTGTCACTCCTGCACAGAGCAATCCTCCAGCTAACGGGCCCAGCAAAGACAACTGCAATAAATGAGCTTTGCCTACACATCCTGGAAACAGGTTATCGGATTCAAAGTGTCCAGTGTCCAGTGTCCAGCCAGCTTGATGGGCAACTTTTAGCACAATTTTAGCTCCAGGTCTGGTGCAGGTAGACTTAGCTGGGTGAAACAGACAGGTGATAATCAATAGTAGTTTTGGCTGTAGTGAGCATTAACTAGTGTAGTTCAAGATCCTGAGGAGATCTTGAAGAAGAGGAGCCCAGTGCAGACCCTGGACTTTAAGAGAGGATGATTCAGCTTGCTAAGGGAAGCATTCAGTGGGATCCCATGCGAGGCAGCTCTGAAGGGCAAAGGAGTACAGAAAAGCTGGCAGTGTTTTAAGGACAGCATCCTCCAAGCATAAGATGGTGGGAATGGTGCATCCCAATACTCAGCAGAACAAATAGACATATCAGGAGACAAGCTTGGCTATGCAGAAAACTCATAACAGAGCTCCAATGTAAAAAGGCAATACTCAGGAGGTTGAAGCAGCAGGCTCTGAGCAGGAGGTTGAACTACTGGAGTCCTCTCCAGTCTGAATTATCATATGATCTTATGTCATTCTCCTGCTAACCAATCACCACTGTGCATTTTAGCTACCAAACCTAAATTAAGAGCTAAATAATCTTCAAAATGAAGACATCCTTTTATTTACAGTGCAGGATTTTTTTGTCCCTGGTCTGTAGTCCTTCACCTGGGGAGGAATAACCCCATATACCAGTATGGGCTGGGGGCTGACTGACTGCAAAGCAGCTTTGCAGAGAAGGACTTTGGGGTCCTGGGTGGATACCTAATTGCACACGAGCCAGCAAAGTTCATTTGCAGCAAAGACGACCAACAACCTCATGGTCTACATTAAGCTCATAAGCATTGACAGCAGGTCAAGGGAGGTGATCCTTCCTTCCCCTATACTCAGCCCTGGAGTGATGTGTTCAGTACTGGGCTGCCCAGGACAAGATGGGCATGGACTTACTGCAACAGGTCCAGCGTAAGGCTACTAAGTTGATTAAGGGAGTGGACTATCTCATACAAGGAGAGGCTGAGAGAGATGGGATTGTTCAGCCAGGAGAAGGCTCAGGGGTATCTCAATCGTGTATAAACACCTGATGGAAGGAAGTAAGAAGATGGAGTCAGGCTTTTCTCAGTGGTGCCCAGTGACAGAACAGGAGACAATGGGCACAAATTGAAATACAGGAAATTCCATTTAAACACAAGAATTAACTTTGTTGTTGTTGTTGTTCTTGTTTTGCGAAGGTGCTCTTGTTTTGTGAAGGGGAACAGGTTGCCCAGAGAGGTTATGGAGTTTCCATCCTTGGAGATATGCAAACCCTAACTGGACATAACCCTGAGCAACTTGCTTTAGCTGAATCTATTTTGAGCAGAGAGTTGGACTACGCGATTTCCAGAGATGCCACAACCACAATTATTCTGTGATTCTGTCAGTAAAGCCTCCTAATGTGCATGCCTACCCAGCTCCCAGACATACATGTAATTCACATGAAGTCTAGACCCAACAACGTGTTTATCTTTCTCATCCCTCTGTCCTCTTATTACAGTGACCCAGAGAGAACCCTTGACTGATTGCAGAGGGGCAGTATGTAGAGCACCACACATTTGAAGAGTAGTTGTACCCAATAAGCAGGCAGTGCAAGGTCACAGAGCAGAAGTGGCAAAACACCAACTGGAGGCTACAAATGCTGCTGTTCGCTGTTCTCCAGTCTGGACTACCAGCTGCCATATCAAGGTGGGAACGGGCATGCTTGCTGTGTTAAAACTCCCTGTTAAAACTATACCTGTGCCTCCTAACCATTCCTCCACCCCCTCCCTTTTAAATCCCTTTGTAAAACCCACTTTATGGATGACAGCCTCTTATACACTTAGCAATAAAGAGGTTTAAAAGAAATAATCACAATAACTAACTAATAAACATTCTTCATTATTTCAAAGATGATAATAATCCCTAGCACTTGCATTGCACTTTACATATTCAAGCACTTTATAATCATTAACTAATTAGTCCTTGCAAAGCTCATCTAAATATTATTATCCTGTTAATACAGAAAGAGAAGCTGTAAGAGAGAAGGTAGAGAATTTACCTAAGGGCATACATCAAGCCATTTGCAGAGACAAGATTGGAATTCAGCTCTTCAGCATCCTAATCCTTGGCTCATATCCCTCTTGCTGTCTCTGATAATATGGGCTAAATTATACGATAGTAGGATCATTTGCTTTAATATTCATCCCCAAATGCATGACATTGACTATTACATTTCATCTCTTTGTTGTCCTCAGGATCGCTTATTTCTTTCTCCCTCCCCTTCTGCACTGATATTACCTCCTGCCTTTATATCATGAGCAAACATTAGTAGCACCTAGGACAGGGATAATCGGCTGGGCCATGTTATCCAATGAGTAAACAATGCAAAATTCAGACATGCATCTTCGAGCAGGGGTAGAAAAATCTATGTCTTAAGGGAACATCCTTATCAATGGTCCACAGACAGAAACTCCATCGTATGCAGCCCTTTGTTATTCTTCTTCTGGTGCCTCAGCTTCACAAGGAGGAGTGCAGGCTGATTTACCCCAATACTGTTTATACCTCCAAATTTGTGTGTGGACCAGCTCCCTTCCATGTTCTTTTTAGATAAACTGGGGTTTTGTTGTTGTCGTTGGTGGGTTTTTTGTTGGAGTTTTGGGTGGTTTTTATCCCCACCCATATTATTCATACAAGAACGATAGACCGTCACATGAAAGTATCACACAGTAAGTCTAAAATACAAGGAAGGATTTTTTTTTTTTCTGTCACATGAAGCTGGACTGTGGAAATCATTACCACAGGAGAGAGCGGATGCTAAATGTCTATGTGCATGCAAAATGTGAGTAGAAAAATCATGGAAGAAAAATATATATGTATATATCCATCAAAGAGTACTAAGCACATGGATAACATCTTTGGTTCAGAAAGTGTCTGAGCTAGCGAGCACTGAACACCGGGAAAGTGGTGTCAGGGATGTATCATTACATGCCTGTCCCTGTTGTTGTGCTCCAGCAATATTAAAATTATAGGAAGAAAGTCAAGTCTTCAAACCTATACATAGTAAACCCCTAGGCAGAAACCCTATACAAATCAACCAAATTTGAGATAGTTCTTGATCTACTACTGTAATCTGTCAGTACATTCTCACCCCCGTTTTATTTCCTTCAGCTGTCATCTGATTCCCTGAAGTCATTTTGGTTAATTGAAAAGGAGTGATTGCCTTTGAAGGCACTTTTCCTAGTGAGGTAAATAATGATTTTCCTTTTACCTTAATGTGCAGTTGGATTTTGTAAAAGTATTTAGTTCATTTTAATTATTTACCTTTTTAAATTGAAAAAAATGTAATAAATTAAACTATTATTTCCCACACCTGTAGGGACAATTCTCCCAAAGAAATTTAGGATCTGAGGCTCAGCAACTGCCAGCAGCATGCAAGCATTTGGTATAATGAAGTTGGTTTGTGTCTGTGACTGCTCTTCCTTCCACCCATACCTGCAGTAACATTCAACGTGCTCTTTAGCCTTCCCTTTTGCCATTGATGAGGAAGAAAAGATCAGAATATGATCCCGCAGTCCTCAAGACTGGATCTGAACTACTGGATCACTAGCCAGTGATCAAGTTTGAATGTGCCATCATGTTTCTGTCAAATTATTCTTTGAAACAGAGTTTCTGCTGTCTTCATGTGGTATCTGATTTAATAGAAACTTAAAATGACAGGGAGATAACCCCCGGCTGACATACAGTTTGTCATGGCAAAGTTACTACAGACAATTTTTGAACACATTTTAACCAGGTGAATGTCTTTAAACAAACAGTACACTGCATTGCATTGATGCAGCTTTTTAAATTTGGTATTAGTAGTTCAAAATACAGATTTCAGAATCACAGCCTGAGCTTTTCTGTAAGTTACTATATACCTTTCTTTGAAGCTTATGTTTGTATTCATTTTACTTCCAATGACTCACTGCAAATAATGACAACAATGGCTAATTCCCAGGTAAGCTTTCACCAATATCATTGCAGTATTTACACGGTGTGTATTTACATCCAGAGTATATCCAACAGAGCTAGTCTGGTATTTTCCATCAACTCTCTGTGAACCAGTGCCTTCAGACGTCTCAGCTACCCTGTAAGCATCCATTAAGGAAGAGCTATATTTGTGGTTAGATACCTTCTTTTCATAGAAATCGGGGAGTTTATTGTTCCTTGGGTTCTACTTAGTGCCTCCTCAGCTAAGATGCTGTCCCTGTTACTCTTCATGCTGGAACAAACTGGGAACACTAACGTGTTCATTTATAGCATCTCGTCTGAAAAGTGTTAATTGGAAGCTGAGGTGTGGCAGCTTTTTCAGCCGCTCTAACCTGACTGCAAGACTATACTAAACTAGTATTCCCTCTAGCAATGCATAACCCTTGAACTATGCATTGGGTAGGACTCAAAACTCTTGTGATGGCTCCTACAACTCAAGGTCATACCAGTCAGCTCCAAGCAGATTACAGAAAATAAATCTGTGGTGAGGAACAGTAAGCAAATTAGCAAAATAACATTATTTTGATTTTGGTGCACATGGTTCCCATAATAATGGGCTTGTAATATTTAAATACATTATCTTAAGTAAAATCCATACCACTTTGGAGAAACTTTCCATGCCGGTTCTGTATCATACACCCTTCATTCGCAGTTGTGTTCCATGGTGATGTTCATACCACCACAGAAGCTGTACAAAACCAACATGGTTCAGCTTTGAAGATGTTTTTATTTTTTTTTCAGTGGAAGAAGCCTGTGATGAGAGGAGGGAAAGCTGAGGGAAGCATCAGCCCAAAGAAAGCTGTAGCCGCTGCAGACATTATTAATACATGCAAGTCAGAGGGGCTTCTGATTGCAGATGGAACACATTTCTTTACTGAGTTCCTACAGCGTTCAGACACTTAACCTTTTTCGTTATGTCGACCCTTCTTTCTCTGCCTCATCAAATGTCTTAGGGTAGCCTAGTTGCCATGTGTGGTATATCACACAGTCTGCATTGATAATCAGTCTCAAACACTTATCACAGGATGGGATGAATCCCTGGTTGGAGGAGTTTTTCTCTCCCCACTAGGAGCCTAGGTGATTTAGTTTGAATCAGATATATCATTTTTGGATAGTTAAGGTTAGCTACAGCAAATCCTACTGCTTTTTATAGATAATTGATAAACTGTTTCTTAAACTGAAGTGACTCTCCACATACCTCAAGCTTGCATGAAGACTGTGCGAGTTTGCCTTTGCATACCACATAGTGTGACCGAACCTGCCTGCCTTGAAGATGTTCAGCCTTCAGGTGATAACAATGACCACAAGACATTTCCCACCCAGATTTCTGAGGGATAGATTTTATGCCCCTTTTCTTTTGGTCTGTTTTCCAAGAGCAGGTTGCTAGGATTTAAAGACAAGCATTTTTCCAAGTGGGCTCGTTACAGATCAGCTCTTTAATTACACCTACTAAAGAAGTAATGCATAGTGATATGTTGAATTTGTCCCTAATTAAAAATACTGTACTTAAAGCTTGCATGATTTCCTTCTGCTGAAATCTTTAATCAGGAGACGAATAAGGCTCTGGAGCCTTGATTAATAATAGGACCAAGTGCTCTGCGGCTGAAAATGCCAGGGTATTAAATTTTCTTAAGTCACCTGGTGTCCCCATCTAATAGAGATCCTGGCAATGTTACTTATGCAATAGTACAGAATAATTGAGGCATAAAGTTACAGGTCCCGAATGAGACAGGTGATACTAATTCTCCTGAAGACAAGCCTGACGTGGATGTGGGCACTAATGTAATAAACAAGATACTTTTGTAATTGCATCATTAAATAAAATAAATGGCTTTCTTCTAAGTATTACCCATGAAATCTAATGCACAGGTAAGATGCACTGAAATCCCAACAAATCAAAGTACATGGAGGCTTGGGAAAACACACAGAGATAACTATCCTAAACAAAAACCACCCAGATATGACAGTCTTGAAAGTAAGATGAATTTTAAAAGTAACAAATTATGCAAAGAAGAAAAAGCCGTCAGATTCTGTTACTAAAAGTGCTGGTTTTGTATGACACAAATAAACAAACCAAACATAATCCTAAACTCATTGTATATGAGCCACGTTTTCTCTAGGCTAGTTTGAGAATAACTGGTGGCAGAACAGATTCACCATTCTCGGTAGCTGTGAACATTTCAAACTACAATATTAGGAAGAAGGTACCTTCCTGATTTTTTTTGGTACAGTTGCCTCTTTTTGAAAGGACCTGTGTCACGTAATGGCACTTGTTGGCTATTTTACTGTACTTAACGTAATCAGACATTGTTACTTCAAATGTATAAAGGAATGAAAGTGATAAGAAATAATCCCACAACAGGTCCCAGGTACCACTAAAACTATATGGGGGACACTGTCACAGGAGCAGCCTAGAGTCCAGAAGAATTAAGAACTGGAGAGGGGGGACTGAGATAGTTTTCTTGAAATGTGCTTGTTATGATGATTTATTTAAGAGCACATAGTGAAAGGGACATCTGCATTGGTACCCTGTCCCCTGCTATTGCCAGCAACCACATCCTAATCCCTGCTTGCCAGCTGATCAGGTTCCACCTGAACCCTAGTCAGATGGTTCCACCTGAACCCCTAGACAGTCCTAATCCAAGTTTAGCAGGAATTTATTCATGAGCATGTTATAACTGTTTGTTCTTATAATACTATTGATCTTAGGGATAAACAGTTCCTCCCAGCCTTTATTTTCCTATGCTGCCATGCCATACAGAGAGAATCTTAGCTATTAGTGACTCTGCTGAAGTGCCAGGCACAGGAGCTCTGCTTTTGGCATTTTACTCTGGAAAGCAAACAGGTGAATTTCCACGCTGGAAGTTTATCCATGCACTGCCAGGATGTCCATTATCTGAGCTAGCCCATAAGAAGCCAGCGAGCACGTTTCAGTGCTAAGCTGCAGATTGCAGCAGGTACAAATGCCTGCCTTCAGGTAACATGTCCCCTCTCCCATCGTGTCAGTAGCTCTGTTAAGCTCTGCTCTTACCTGAACTCACTTTTGCTGTGCAGAATGACATACAATATGCTGAGATTCCCACAGTATCTGATACAAGGACAGTAGTCCCTCCTTTAGCACCAGAAATATCTTGCCTACCACATCCTATGGCCACATGCATCTTTTCGTGACCCTGCACATGAATAATTTATACTCACCCTGGTATGCAAAAAGTTTTTTTCTTTCTCACTTTCAGCCAACGAGATATCGTTTTACAGTGGAAATTATTAGTCCCTAAGTGAATAACCTGGTACTTTCTGTTAGGAAATGTATTTGCTGCTTCACTAACATGGGTAAAACTATTCTTCCTCAGTGATATCCTTTTCTTCCTCTGAACTCCCACCTCCTGACTGTGCACCAAGGTAAAATAACATGTTATGAAAATACTAAATAAGATTAGTCCCAGTTTGTACTGCCAGTGCAAATCCCACGGCTACTGATCATATCTCAAAATCTCCCCTTAAATCAGTGTCTTACCCACTTTTAAGTGTCTTCTGTAATCTCTAGCTTTTTTGAATTAAGTATTCACTTTCCATGTGATAATATATCAAAGAGCTTACTGATTTTTACATGCATCCCATCAGCTTAATTTCCTTATCAAAAAACTCTTGAATGTTATCATAAAAATAAATATTTTTGGAGCTGACTTAGCAATTGGATGTTGGTCTCTAAAAATAGATTACACAGAAAAAGACAGATAACATACTGCCACATGATTTTGACCTATAGTTTCCAGTGGGTAATTCCCATATGCGAATTAAAAGCTTCTGGTTTCCAGCCCAGAAGCGGCTGCATACCACTAGCAAGGGGTGCAATCCTTGCCCGTACAATCCGAATGTGAGCCCTGGGAAGACAGATGAGTGGAAAATTATAGTGAAAGCAGTTGTAGCCAAATAAAAAGATCCCTTGTGACTCCATCTGCAGAAAATAAAGTGTTATTGAAAAATAAAATCCTTTTTTTTTTTTGTTGGTGTTGCAGTGTAATAATTCTCATGTTGTTTTGGCTTAGGTGGAATTTCAGTTGAAATGCATGTTTTAAAGACCATGGATTTGTAGAAGCCTCATAAAATGCATAATATAATGTGCACTTATAATAAAAATTGTTAATCATGCTTATGGTAGTACTTACAGGCCGGGAAAAAGGGGTCTGGAATAGCAGGCACTGTACAAATAGTGTCAATCCTTTACTAAAGGAAAGTTGCTGAAGTGCTTACAATGAAATAGTACATAAGTGGAATTGGTAGAGTGGGAAAGGCCAGCTTGGTTTATGGGACAACTGGGTGGACCATTGCTTCCTTCCCCAGTACTGGTGGAAGTCATAAAGCCACATCAGAGAATGAACCAGGCACTGGGAATCCCTTTGCCACACCCTGCACGGCGCCAGGCAGGTCCTGGACCTACCTCCCGTAACATGCCCACCCGTTTTCTGCCACCTCTCACTGCCAGGCTGCTAAGGTTCTGGCAGTCACTCATAAGCTGTCCTGCCTACCCAGGGAAGATATAAACAAAGAAGAGGAATTGCATAAATGTTTTCTCGTGGACCTTGCTTATCACTTTTAATAAGTGAGTTTTATGTAAGCAAATTCATTTGTGTTTCTTCACTTCTATTTTCATTGTGAGGCTTAAATCAGTGCCAGATTAAAGGCTGAAAGTATTCCACTCAATACTTATTACATTTATTCTTCCTCTTTTTTTATGCAGTCATCTTAAATACATAGATCAGTGAGGAATTTGGCCAGTTTTTAAGACATTAAAGTGCATGGAAAGTGGAATAATTCTGCAAATGGATGTGGTGGAAAATTAACCCCAGAAGCCCTTTTCTAAAAAAAAAAAAAAAAAGCAACTAAAAACCAAAATAGACTAGGTCGATCTGTGAAGAAAAGAAATTCTAGTGAAACAACCTCTGATCTTTATCTCAGAAAAGGACAAACATCCCTGGGAAATATTACACTGCAAAATCTTCTTCTCCTTAATTATAACAGCCTGGGCTAAATTATTTGTTTTAAGCAAGGAAAAAAGTGTTGATGACTTCAGGGAGAGCATTGCTCAAGTAGAAACTAAATCAGCATATGAAGATGTGAATATACAGCAGTACAGGCCATGGACAAGCAAGAAATGAGCACAACCAGAGAGAGGTTTTCCCCACTGCCTCCAGTATTTAGATTAAGATTGGTTGTGGTATCTTATGGAAGCCCCTCTTTCTCCGTCTCTGATTTTCTCCTTTGACTCAACCAAACCTTACTGACTGAACCCCATAGACCCTGAATGATGTTTGTATTCCTGAATCACTGGGGTATTTCTTCAGAGAAGAGTGGTGTGATGCAGGGATACAAAGGTGAGTGAGCTCTCCTGCACCAGAGAAAATGTTGTGCTGCTTCTCTTACCCAAATTTTCTCAAGTATCTCTGCATAGCCACACATTGTAGGATGCAGATGTTTCCTTAGAAGGATTACTAAAGTTACTTAAGCCTTCCTATATTAAAAACTGTGGCTCCTGAATCCCAAACAAAACTCGGGAAAATGTGTGCCCCTTAAAGACAAAGCTTTGGCATCACCCAGACAGTATTTCACATCTTTCTTACTTTCAGTTTATAATACCGCCTTTACCTTTTGCTTCCCCAGTATATGCCACATCTCAAGACATCAAGGGAGCAGGCATTTCCTGACAAAGGCAAATCTTGACATTTAGATGACACTTTGGCAACTTGGGGAGTTGAACTCATGGAGATTTTTTGGGAAGCTTAGCCACGGATTTCAGTCAGGAGGCAATCAATCAGTGGACCATCGTTCCTCCAAGGAGCTAGGCTGAAGTTTGGTTGGCTAAAAATTCTCCCCGTATAAGTGCAGGACTGCATTTTGCCTGACTTAGATCAGATCATAGTTTACCATAAGATTCTTGAGGCCTGATTAGACTAAAAAAAAATCAATTAAAATTCCATTACTAATGCTATTCTGCTTCCAAAAAAAAAAGAAGAGGAAAACCATTTGGATTTTGTTTGATTTTAGCTTTGTATGTTAACTAAGTCTAACCTAAATTTACTGTTTTTTTTCTAAACAATGCGTCATCTTGTCACACCTCCCTCAAAGAGATTACGGTGTAATTAAAAAACAAACATGATGAACCAGAGAAGTTGTATCTTCAATTTGCACAGAAAGCAGTCAGACAGACAGAGGTAAAGAACTTTTCCCAAGCCCCACCAGACATACGTGGCATCTTTTAGCAACTGAAAATTAATTTCCAGTGTCCAAATTATAGTCCAAATACCCAAGTGTGCCTCCAAACAAATATTACATGTTTATCTAGAAGAATAGAAAGTTTCCGTTTCCTCCAGGAAGAATAGAATTTAAACATTCCAAGATTTGACACTGTAGTCAGCAGAGATGAGATAAAACAAGATATTTGTAATCAGAAATCTGTCTGTTCTAATGTAATTTTATATTAATCACTTAAAAATTAATAGTCTCACCATAAATGGACTCTCCATGAAGAATATGCAAGTATTGGAGAAACTAACTGATTTAATTCTAGTTTTAAATTGCCTGATGCATTCATTCCCTCTGAATTCTTTTTCCTCTCCACTTTGTAATATTGAACTTAGTCCTGTCAGGAATGTTTTCTCTCTGCTTGTTTGCTCCCCTGACTTTTGGACGTGAATTTCACAAACCTCTTCACTTATAAACTCGCTGTCTTCCCTGAAGATACAGTGCAGACAATGTCAACAAAAGGCCCTCCATGTGTTCAGTGAACTAAAAAGCAAGATTTCATACCTTAAAAATACTCTTGTTGGAGCATAAACTCCTGGATGACTACAGAAGGTTAAGTAAATTGAGAGCCTGTCAGTTCTACAGGGGCTTTGCTTTCAGCACCTGTGAGTTTCACTGAAAACTCAGAGTTGACATTAGCAGACCACAACAACACATTTAAGGTCAGATGATTTCCTTCAAATTTTAGCCTCTCTGAAAAAGCAGACAGCAGTTGGAAGCCACACAAACAAGGATCTGCTGTACTTTGCATTTTGGCATGAAATCCTATGTCTGGGATAAAAAATGATGACAGCTAAAGCTACACTGCATGATGTCTTTCTTTTCTTTCTTTCCTTTCTTTCCTTCTTTCTTTCTTCCTTTCTTCCTTTCCTTCTTTCCTTCTTTCCTTCTTTCTTTCTTTTCTTCCTTCCTTTCTCTCCTTGCTTCCCTCCTTCCTAAAAGACCTGAGCATATTTAATACTCAATGACAAGCTAGTGAACAGTGGAGTTTAGGGCATGAACCTTCTCGCCCTACCACAGATGCTTATATTTGATTAGATGACCTCCATCTTAAATGTCAGTGACTTGAATAGGAACCTAGACACCTATGGGTACCAAGTACAGACACCAACACTGTAAACACCTAAAGTTAGGTGAGATATGCCCTATTCACAACGATTTTTCCGAAGACTGCTGCACCATATGGTAGGTGGGAGCTGTCCTGACAATAGCCATTTTTGTGACCCTTCTAGCCTGTGGGCACCTTCATGTGGAAATCTCTTCCCTGTGGACTGGAAAAGCATCTGTCTTACCCTGTCATCCATCATTAAATTCCTGCCCAGCCTGGCTCTTAAAATGTGGTGTGGAAGAGCCCCAAGTAACTGTGACTGTAACATACCCCGGTGACCACAAAGGCAGCATCCTTCCATGCAAGGCAGAGCAAGATTCTGCCGACTGCCTGATATCAAATGGTTCTTGAGTACTGGAAAGAAGTCATGAATATATGACAAAGAGTGCCTGCTCTCCTCACAGAGTAATCTGAAATGTGCAACTTTGCTTGCAGAATGTTGTATTTCCATCCCCTTTTGCCAATCACTGAGTTAAGTGGTGCATGGAGCCTTTTAAAGACTAGAATTATTTTCTAAAGAGTAAGAGAATGGGAGTCAAAACTGCTCATTACATATTCTCCTAACTTGGATGGTGTCCTCCACAGTAGGCTGTAGCTACTGGTTATTACACTTTTTCTGTTAGCAACAAGAATAAAAGGCTCTGAGCCAAAAACTGGAAATATCCAACAAGCAATTATGAAACTCCATTAGGAAATAGCTGCTTGTTGATTCTGCTTATTATAGCAACTCCTAATAACAACAATGTACTTCTAAAGTCAATTTGGGCACCTTGCACTGGATGATGATATTTAAAAACACATTTTGTAATTTTCCAGGATGCCTTTCATTCTTGGATGTGGCCACAGAATATCCACCTGAATTAACATCCCTTTGTTCACTTTTATATCTATTATAGATGTATGGAGAGACTTAATTCTACCAAAATAGAATCTACCTATCTATCCATCTATTCTAAATATATATCAAGGAAAAAAAAAAGTTTTCCTGTGTTAGATAGATCGTCTTTTGGGAGAAATGTACTTTCACTTTACACTGAGCAGCGGAGTTGGTGATCTATTGTTGATCGTGACACAGAGAGCAGAATTATAACACAGTAGTTCTGTTATAGGCCACTCATTGACTTGCTTGCTTAAAGCTGCACTATTAAAAAAGTATGTTAATATCCAGTCCTAAAAAGAATTAAATAATCTGATACAAATTCTGAGCTGGAGGAAACAGTCATACCTCCCACAGACTTCAAAGGCTGCTTTGCGTTCCTGCACTAGACGTACCTTTTTTATCTCTCCGGTATGTATTTAATCCTGTCTCATCTCTGTAGCTTCAGCCAAGATCCAACAACAGAAAATCAGCATATTAAATACATGTCAGTTATCCTGAGTATCCCTGAGATACATTTAGGGTAGACGAGTAGACATGTCCTCCCTGAAGATGAGAAATTGAGAAGGCTAACAAAGTACTTCTCTGCCTATCAGTCCCTTCTTCTCCCTTGTTCTTACTAATAGCCAGCCACGGATGAAGCTGTTCTGTTGAGCTATTTCTAATCTTTAAGGTAAAAGAATCTGTGGCATAAGATACACGTGTGCGTGTGTATGTGGGTATAAATGTTTGACAGGATTTTGACATTTTCCTATGGTGAGTAGAAGGAAGAAATGGCATTGCAAAGATCAGTTTGTAGAAACGGTTCTGATGAACAGAAGTGGAGCTACTAAAACAGACACGTCTGCCGTATTCTGTTTTGTTGGGGGGTTTTGTATTTGGGGTTTTTTGCTGTTTTGTTTTTTTTTTCCCCAACAACTATAACCAGCAGGGCTCTAAGGAGACACAGGACTTGCAGTCTCCACATGTACTTCTATCTAAAGCACCTGATGCATGTGCAACTACAAATACCTGGGTAGCCCACAGCTAACAATATCCTCTTTCCCCAGAAGCAGCACCTTAACATCTGTGTTGCCCTGTGATTTCCATTGAAGAGGATGTTCCTTGAAGACTTTACTCCCCTGTGGGTCTAAAATAGCAGCCCTTTTAACGGAACAGACAAGACTAAGTTGAGTAATGTCTGGGGTAAAAATATGAGAGCTTGAGTCATGATCCTAGCTCATGCAAAGCTCCTAGTAAAATCCTAAGGAGCTTTGCCTCAAATATCTAGAGTGCCTTGTTGTACGGGCTTCACATTCAGTTGTTAAAGCTGTGGACCTAAGCAAGCCTCTTTGTCCCCAAATTTATAGGCTGGTGGATTTAAATTTGATCCCACGTCTCATTAGCTTCAAGCTAATGAGCATAATTGAAGGTCTTGGAAAACTTATTTACATTGCATTATTTGTAATTGCTGATAAATCCCTTGAAAAGGGACATCTGTTCCATATGCCCGGTGGGAATCAGAAAGTAACATACTTTATATGTAGGTAAATCACAGGATATTAATAGATCTCAAGAAAGAACTGGCTGTTGAGGGAAGGGGTGGAGGGAAAGAGTGGGCTGGTGAGATACAATGAGAGCTTAACCAAGAAAACTTAGAAATCATCGCTAACTGCTGCTTCATGGGCTCAGTGCTGCACACAGATCTCCTGCTCCTTGCGCCCCTTAAAGATATGGCACGTGTGTGGCTGGGCAGTTGTGAAATGGAGAAGACACTGGCTCCAGCCCCCGTCAGTGCAAGCAAAGTGCTGGTCTTGCAGGACGACTGGCTTGAGGTTGGGGTTGTATCTGGGAAGTAGGGCAAGGTAGGAAGGTGGCTACTTGCGTTGTCATTTTTCCTCTGGCATAAACTGGTATATACAGAGCCCTTGGGTCTGATCCTATCTACAGGTTGTCCAGATACTCCATTCGGTGAAAGCATATAGCTTTTGAGAGGAACAGAGAAGAGGATATAAATCCATACCAGCATGACCAAACTAGCCAGCCCTCCCCTACAGGCCCAGATCTTTCCACTCTCCAATGAGAAAAGTTTTTTGGCACCATCTGCCACCTGTGGACAAGAAACGTCCCACATCCCATGCTGCTGTGAAGACGAGAGACTGTTCCACGGTTAATGCTCCACCTTCAAGCTGTGGAAACTATTCTTGCTACCAATTCTAATATTTTTAAATTCCCACTGGTCCAGGAACCCTTGAATTAGGCCATGTGAGCCCACCAACAACCACTTCACAACATGATCCCACATCCTCCTTTATCAGAAATATCCCCTTTTCCACCCAGGAATGGAGAAGGTTTCTTCTGTTAAACTTTGACAAACTGCTTGTTGAAACACCCCCATTCAAGATTTAGTGCTTAGTGTAGCAATTGCAATTCTGGTTCCTGTTTTTATTATGTTGTTTTGATTGGATTTTTAATTTTCTTTAATATGTACTTCCAGGCCCTTCAATCTCTAAATTGTCTATAAGGGCATCCGCCACCCAGAATGATATGAGTAGACGATCAGTATGCCAACGTCTTTCTGGAGCCATTTACCATCGGGAGGAAAACATGCTTCAGTATGAGAAAAACCAACAACCAGCTTTTAATGTCTTGCTCTATGGCAATCAATCCTTTTACACTCTGAAAATTATATATATATATATATGAAGGTTTAATATTCTCCATCTGTTAAAACTCCAGAGCTGCAGCAGAAGGCTCCTATACTTCATACTGAAACAGTAAGAAACCATCTTCTTGTAAGCTGTCCCCCCCCCCAAAAAAAATCCCAAGCAAAACAACCCCAGAAAAACCCCAAAATGAAAAAAAAATAAAACAAACCCGCACCTAAAAAAACCCACATCACCCAAAGGGGATCCTGTGACTAAGTGTGTGTTATACTCATGAAAGCCAAAGGCAAAGGGCTATTAGTGTACACTTGAGATCACTTAGAGAAGCCCGTGGGGAAATGCTCTAGTATTACTGCCAAAGTAACACACAAAGAAACTATGTCTCTGAATACCCTGAAGGGATGAGAAAATGTTTAATAAATGAGTTCTTTCCAGAGGTCAAATATTAACGATTTGTGTGTGTGTTTTCTGTTGAAATTTCATTTTCTCTATTCCAGCCTGGACAGGGAAAAATATCAGGAGGCGAAACTTTGATTAAAATAAACGAATCAACACAGAGATGCGTGCCTGGGTAAAGCTAACGCATGAGATTATAGAGTGCGGCAGCTGCAATATTAATAAGGTGAAGAAGAGGAAAAAAACTGATAGAAACCTCACAGACTGATCTTATTTGGATTGATCATTTCTACATTATCTCTAGCAAAGAAGCCAGGAGAACTGGACAAGGGATGATCTTTATTGTTCTGGATATTCTTATTTTCTCTTTTTCTGGTATGATTCAGCAGAGATGGAGAAGGGGGGGAAGAAAAAAAATTTAAAAAAAAAAAACAAGGGCTAATCCTGGAGAGAGAATGTGAGAACAGACGGTAAAAGTGAGGTTGGGGAGAAAGAGAGGAAGGCTGGAGGCTGGAGATATTCAGGATGACAGGCAGATAGCAGAGGAGGAGAGAGGGATGCTGCATCGACTGACTTCGCAGACCTCATCTCAAGGAATCCTTCCTCTTCGTGGTGCAAGCTATGTCCACACTAAGTTACAGCTGCAAGATTTGTGGCCACAGAGGGCTGACTGGCAAGGTCTCCCCGTACACTTGGCGCTGCTTGGCAATTTGTAATAATGAGATTCATTAGCGCTATATGCTCTGCTGGAAATACTTCCAAAGGTTTAATCGGACCCGCACAAATGACTATTTACTTAGGTAGCACTTCATTAGCTGCTCCTGCCCTGCTGTGTAATATGGTATAAATTACTAGCTGGTGTTGCCAGCATCACATCCAAACTGGCTGTCTTGTTCTTGTACCACGCTGCTGGCGATCAGCTAAAGGGGATTCTGTTTCAAAGCTGAAAATATACCATGCCTGGCAAAAAAAAATCCTAAAAGTGCGCAACATTTCAATTACCAGGCACAAAATTGCTGGCCTATATAAAAGGCACTGGTACGTGCCGGAGAGCAAACTAAGCTTGCCATGCAAGGCATGAAATTTTTCACAGGTCTTATGAATCAGCAGCGCTCACACAACACAACTGCCCTTTGCTGTCCCCCTCCCTTCATCCCTTTTGTTTTTGACCATTTTCTTTGTGGAGATTCCTTTCCACAGCACCAAGATCTCAGGTGCTGAGAGCAGGGAGAAACAACAGGTCAGGCAAGATGCTCTTTTGTTTGCAAGAGTCTGAGATCCAGAGCTTGGACCTGTGCTGTTAGGGGGACCTGGGTCCCAGATCTGTTCGATGGTGGCAAGCAGAGGCAGGTGTCAACATCCCATTGTTTCTCTATGCTCCGCTAGTCTCAGCAGATCAGCTTCAGACGATGCCAGTCTTAGCCGCTGCAGCCGCAATCACGCTGCAATCATGCTAAAATACGCAACAAGCTGTTTTATACCAACGGGTTAAAACTGAGTGTCAAACCATGGATGCTTTGCTTCTCTGCTGAAATGCAGCTCTCCCCGCTTCTGCGTGTATGTGTATGTGTAGATGTCCCCAGTGTGAGAAGCACAGCACATTTCTTGTCATTTAAATTGCAAGGCAAAGGGTGGGAAGGAGGGATCTCTACATGAAGAATTGGGCCAAGACAAGTAGAAACTCCAAATCTTGCAAATTGCTTTCTGTGGGATTTCTAATGCCTAATAACACAGTCTTCTGAAACTACTGAAATACGAAGACACAGTCACAGCCTTTATTATGAATAAAGCCTATGAAATACAGGTGAAAATTTTCAGCTAATGATGATGCAGACAGCAATCTTCCCTCCCTTGAATCCACAGGGAGACCCATCCTGTAGTGGCAGGGGTCTGGTGGGCAGACAGGTACTAGACCTGCAGTCCTTGCAGGCTGCCTTGTCAGCAGGGTCCATGGGTAAGGTCTATGTGCTCCAGCAATTCATGGATCCATTAACCTTTATATGAGGGCAGGATCAGAGAGGGCTGTGAAATCCTGATGCGTATTGAGTGATTTTCCCCATAGCACCAGCTAATGACCCCAGCTCTAGACATAACTACTCGAGCATAGGACTCAAACATTTCCTGAGGCTCTTCCATCCCAATAGCAATTTTGCTTTACACTCATTAGCTGGGTGAGAGGAGACCAGAGGACAGCCACAACCTGTCATATAACTCTTTAGGCTGCTTCACTTAGCTCTCAAGACCTGTATTTCTGTACTATTTGCACAGCACCTTTTACACTGTTTCAGGCTTGGGGATGAGTGGCTGGAAAGCTGCTTGGCAGAGAGAGATCTGGGGGTGTTGGTCAACAAGACGACTGAATATGAGCCAGCAGTGTGCCCAGGTGGCCAAGAAGGCCAACAGCATCCTGGCTTGTATCAGAAATAGTGTGGCCAGCAGGACCAGGAAAGTCATCCTTCCCCTGTATTCGACACTGGTGAGGCCGCACCTCGAGTACTGTGTTCAGTTTTGGGCCCCTCACTACAAGAAGGACACTGAGGTGCTGGAGCGTGTCCAGAGAAGGGCAACGAAGCTGTGAAGGGTCTGGAGAACAAGCCTTATGAGGAGCGGCTGAGGGACCTGGGGCTGTTTAGCCTGGAGAAGAGGAGGCTGAGGGGAGACCTTATCGCCCTCTACAACTACCTGAAAGGAGGTTGTAGCGAGGTGGGTGTTGGTCTCTTCTGCCAAGCAGAAAGTGATAGGACAAGAGGAAATGGCCTCAAGTTGCACCAGGGGAGGTTTAGATTGGATATTAGGAAAAACTTCTTCACGGAAAGGATTGTCAAGTATTGGAACAGGCTGCCCAGGGAAGTGGTGGAGTCACCATCCCGGGAGGTATTTAAAAGATGCGCAGACGAGGTGCTTAGGGACATGGTTTAGTAGTGGACAGGTACGGTTGGACTCGGTGATCTTAAAGGTCTTTTCCAACCGAATGATTCTATGATTCTATGAGTGCAGCATAGTCTCTGACAACCCTCATTTTACAGGGGAGAGAACTGAGTCACAGAAACCTAAACCCTATCTGAAAGACTCAGGGAACTGGGAAGATCCGGAGCAGTATGTTCAAAGCCCCAAAGCAGGAAAGTGGCCAAATAATTTTAAAAGCTGTAGGAAGCTGGTTCTTGTTAGCATCTTTAAATTCTGGCTTCAAATTTCCTTCAAGTCAAGCACCATGGAGGATGATACTTGCAAACAGAAGTAATCAAAACATAAAGCAAAATTCTTTTCTAAAAAAAAGGTAGATATGTCTTTAAAAAGTGATGTGACCATGGCTAAGATGAACACCACCAGTGTAGCCTTTCAGGGTTATTTTCCATGTTCTTGACGTAAAATTACAGAAAGTCCTAAGGGGGCACCACATCATGCAGTAAACGTATGCCACCAACCTAGATTCTCCCCTTGCACAATAAATCAGCGTACTTCCAATGCAGGCTACTGACTTCGGCAATACTGAATCACACCAGAGAGAAATCTGGGATGCAGACACAGATGGCAAATGATGTATGCTAAATACCCATAACCGATGAGTGGGGTTTCTCTTAAGCTTTGGTCAGACCAGTACAATCCTCGTGTTGACCGGGAAAAGCACCGATTACCACTTTCAACCCAGAGAATCCCTGAAGCTGCCACACATCACCTAGCACCTCTCAAGGGATTCCCAGGGATCTTTATAGTTCGTGTCTGCCTCAAAACTGCAAAATATCGAAGGATTTAGCAATATAAAGCAGCAGAGCATCCCATCCCTTCAAAGCCTTCCCATCTTCTTCTCCCCCCTCCTCTTTCCCATCTTACAAAGATATTTCCCAAGATCCGTCATTCAGTGAAAGCACTGCTACATGCACAGTGTTTTATGCAAATTATTTTGTTTATTTTTATGATGTATGCAAATGAAGTCTTTACTCTGAACATTCTTTATGATGCTATAAATGTAAGAATAGATCTTGAATTAGCCCTTTTCATTGTCAGAGTGGCACTAAAACCAGCTGAGGGATTCAGAGGCTTAAATGTGTAAGCAGTTGGGTATAAAACAAATTTTATGTCTTGTAAAAATTAAGGGTCTGGGCTGAGGTATTTGAGTATTAAAACAAGATCTCTAAGAAGTTAGAAAAATTGCACGTTTTTCAGAGCTAACTGAAGATTAAGACAAGAAATCAGTGAGTGAAGCAACCTGTGGTTTAACAACCTCTTTCTTTCTAGTATTCCATTTCCTATATTAACCAGGAACTTCCAATGGCAGCTAAAGATGGCAATTACCTATTTAAGCAGGAACTGGATAAACTGGATGACGGTGTATCATTTCTGTTCTGCCTTATACACTCCATTTGCTGTATTTTCACATGCTTAACTTGTACCTGATAGCCCACACTACTCTAAAAATAGGGTTACTTGGCAAATATATCATCAGATAGCCTCCACTTTTACATAATGGGGACAAAAGGAGGTGCAAAAGTAGGGGGGAATCAGAAATAGGGAAGAACTCGAATAACAGGAGCAGATGAGGGGGTATCAGAGGCTAATGACTGCTGGGGAAGGGGGAGCTCTGGGGTAAACACATTTGACTTTGCCTCTAATTGTGTGTAACTCAGACTACTGCTGAAATACATTTTTTCCCCTACTTAATCTGACTATGTTCTTCAAGGAAAGATGGCAATTAGATCCCAGCCTTACCCCCTAGAGAAGCATATACATTCCTGCAATTGGGATAGTGGAGTACAAAGAGAGAGGCGCTCAGGAGAAAACTTCCCAGTCACAGTATCAGATAAATAAGCCACATATTCTTTCCAGAAGATATTATAGACTTAACAAGTGCTTTTTTGGTGAATGGAGTAAAAGGGTGAAGGTGATGCAGTGGCATCACAGTGGCATTTTCCATGGTTAAAAAAAATCTCTAATTTTATAGATATGGATAACTATTTCCTCTAACTCTACTGATTTACAGTAGAATGTGGAAATATAAAGATTATTTAATTCAAAACTTCCCCTCCATTCATGGACTCGTAAGAGCACTGTTGATGGATATTTTCATAATATGAGCATTCTTAAATCCACTAATATGGGAAAACAAGAAACTTAACTGCTCTAACTGTCTTGAGGAAGTATAAGTCTACCATATTTTTGGAACACTAGAGTTTTTCATGAACACAATATAAAAAATTAGCCTAACATGTAGCAAGGAATAGGAGGGATGAAGGGAATCTTTTATATAAACTTTTTTCTCAAACTGTTTGATGTAGCCAGGAAAGCTCTGTGAAGACAGAATTGATTGGCTGTGCTTAGGCTTTAATTGCACATAGCAGCTTGAATAAATCTGGTGCTAGAACTGGAAAACTGCTTGCTGTGGGAACAGGTTTAACTCACAGTAAGAGGGAGAGTATACAGCAGGCTTGACAAGGGAAATGACTTTAAGAGCTGTATGAAAATGTCCATGTTGACATGGTACCACAGTGTCTTCCTATGTCACTTTCAAGGAGTAAATATAAACCAAACCTCCTCTGAGGAGACCTGATCTGCCTGCCAGATGTGCAGTTGGCAGAGATTTGCCTTTACATGTTGATAAAGTCAACGTGAATACAGTGCTGTAAGCTCCAAGTGTCTAAAAAAAAAAAAAAGGCAAAAAAATAAAAAAACAAGCCTTATGCGTACAGTAATTCTAGACCTTTCTGCCCCAGTATGTCCAGATTTTCATCTTTGCTTCCACTGGACCGCAGTATTACAATTTCCTGGAAACCTTGGTTTTCTTTGAAGCAGCCCAAGCCATGCTGCCTTCTGCCTTGCTCAGCAGAACTCAACATACTCCTGCTGATCTTCCCAAATAACATCCTTTGCCCACTGGCTGTCATTAGAAATTCATTAAGATTAATTTAGACTTGACTGTGTAACCAGTTCCTGCCTCTTACTTCCCTAATCCAGGAGAAGAGATTAACGTAGCTTTGCTCACAGACCAGTTGCTTCTGAGGCCAGCCCTAGAGAAGGTCCCCTTGGGAAGGTCCCCTCGGTAATGTCCTATCCATGTTCACACTTGTTGTGGTTTAACCCCAGCTGGCAACTAAGCACCACACAGCCGCTCGCTCACTCCCCCCTCAGTGGAATGGGGGAGAGAATCAGAAGAGTAACAGTGAGAAAACT
>VYZW01030630.1:17556-45359 GCA_013401315.1 Balaeniceps rex | reverse complement strand
TGAGAGCTCTTGTGCTCTATGGAAGACGTCCTTAAAGATGTACCAGCTCTGTTCCATTCCCCTGTCCCTGAGGACTGTTTCCCAGGAGCTCCTTCTGACTAACTCCTTGAAGAGCTGGAAGTTTGCTTTCTTAAAATTTAGGGTCTTGACTATACTCCTTGTTTTTCCCATATCCCTCAGGAACGTGAATTCTGCTAGCACGTGATCACTGCAGCCCAGGCCGCCTCCAACCTTGATGACACTGATGAGCTCACTTGCATTGGTAACCATCAGGTCCAATATTGCATCCCCTCGAGTAGGGGTGTCTATTACCTGGCTTAAGAAGTTATCTATGTATGGCCATGTCTATCTTTCTTACCAATTTTGACATTTTCATCTAACTTGGTGTGCAGTTTTTCATGGTAGTATTTAATATAAAATTATGCTGTTCAGTAAACTGAAATCATAGCTTCCAAGATTATGATGGCTTCTGTCATGTTAATAAGACATATATTTTAACATGAGCAAGCATCTTTGTATGTATAATATATATTAGACTCTGCATTATTAGCGTTATCAGCATAGAGATAAGGATACCATCCATTTAAATACTCAGAGCAATCATGGTAAACTTTTACAATGGGGTATACATGTTCTGCCATCATATAGATGACTTTTGTGCTCAAAATGCACCTTTGAGCCGAACAGTAATTTCTGTCACCAAACATATTTGAAGAAATCTGCTCTTTTTAACCTTTTGGACGGTCACAAGTGAGATCCTCAGGTAGACATCAACATTAATGTTGGTTTGGCTCACCCCAATAGCAGATTTTTTCCAATTTGGTATTTTTCTAGGGGAAAAACCACCATTATACAGAAAATAGTCTATTCAAACATTTGCTTGTTGCCATTCTTTCTATCAATGCTATATTGAAATGGGCATGATATTTTACCCCAGACAATAAATACCTTACAAATTTAATATAAGGTCTAAATTTAAGCAAATGTTTCTACAAAGAAAGTTTGTATAGAACAAATTCTAATTGAATTAAGTAAGTGTTAAAAGAACTTTAACTGCTGATAGAAATGGTACTATGATCATTACCATGTAGGAAGATAATGATGGGTCAATAGTAGTAAAAAAACTCCATATGGCCATAAAGAAAGTTTGAGACAGCTCCACCCAGAAACCATTTAACTTTCTAATTCTAACTATCACAAATAACACAGATGCTGATGGTGTTATTGGAATGAGAAAGGCTATATGTACTTAAACACCTGTGATTTCCACACCCAAGTGAGTCATAATTTATTATAGCCAAAGAAATGTATATACATTTCTGTCAACAGTTTAAGCTCACTAGTAGCTTAGGTCATGATGTTAGCCCTCATATGAGCATTTATACACTGTTCTATTAAAGCTAAAGGAATTCCTCCTTTGGGGAATTGCTTATTTCAACTCTTACACAACAAGTTTAGTCAGAAGGTGGCTTGTTTTACAGATTCCAAAATACAATAAGCATTTTTTTTCCCTTTCTTTCTTTCTTTCTTTCTTTCTTTCTTTTTTCCCCCTTTTCAGGAAAACAATTTAAGTCTTCTAATCCCTTTCAGCAGTAAATACATTGGCAGAAGTCCTCCAAAGTAAAAACAACTTTCAATTTATTCTGCTGAGTGTTAAAATATTCAAAGTTAAATATCTCTAGCGGGACTCCTTATGAGAGATGTACACCAGAATAACAATTGTTTTAATAGATTTGGGTCATCAGGTAGGTTCAAATCTCTGTCTTGAGGCTATGAGACAGCTTAAGGCTATCTCGGTTTAGTACCTATCAGTTCAGCTACTGAGTTACTTCTAATGGGCAGAGAGAGAGAGGTCTCACATTTTGCCCAAAAATGTATTCCTATTGAAACTAATATATAGACAGAAAACTTTGGATTCAACAAACTGACATGTTCCTAATAAAAGGTTGTGGGGGGGAGGTGAAGGAAACAGAAAATTGTCAAACAGGTGTGACCACAATCTGGGCTTCAAACAGAATGACACAGTTTGTCCACTGGATAGAATATTAATCTAGCAGGACTTACAGCAGTCCTACTGGCAAAGGACCAATTTTCACATGAACTCTGTCCCAGGCTAAATACTTCTTTGATTTTAGTCAAAAACCAGTATTTCCTCTCATTTATGGTTGGACTGAATGATCTTAAGGGTCTTTTTCCAACCTAAATGATTCTATGATTCTATGATTTGTTAAAACCTGAGGTTATGTTAAATAATCAGAAATGTGGTTAAAGTAGAAAAATTGGTAGAATACTAAAAAATGTCATGCAAAAAAATACATGCATGACGATAACAGAGGGGCAAAAACATTTCAAAAGCATAGGAATGGCAGAAACTTCAGTATTTAATAAGGTAAGTAAATAACAGCATTAACACAGCATGGACTTCCTACACATGACATATTAGAACTAATTAGGAAGTAGTACTAACATTTTATTACTAACTCCCATGCTGTAGGCTAGAAAGAATCAAATATATTTAAGTAAACAAGTTTCATAGCCACCAGTAATGTTGCCATAATTGGATAGATGTAAAGTTAATAATAAGTAGTTAGAAAGATGCTATATATGTGTATATTTGTATATGTTCGTATATATTATACACAATATGTATATATTTTTTGCTTTTACTATTGCTATGTGTATTGGGTTTGCAGGCAAGGTTTTGGTAGCAGGTGGGCTACAGGGATGGCTTCTGTGAGAAGCTGCTGGAAGCTTCCCCCCTGTCCTATAGAGCCAATGCCAGCTGGCTCCAAGATGGACCTGCTGCTGGCCAGGTCTGACCCAATCAACAATGGTGGTAGTGCCTCTGTGATAACATATTTAAGAAGGGGAAAAAAACTGCTGCACAACAGCAACCAGAGGAGATGAGTGAGAATATGTGAGAGAAACAGCTATGCAGACACCAAGGTCAGTGAAGAAGGAGTGGGGAGGAGGTGCTTCAGGCGCCAGAGTAGGAATTCCCCTGCAGCCCGTGGTGAAGACCATGGTGAGGCAGGCTGTCCCCCTGCAGCTCATGGAGGTTAATGGTGGAGCAGATATCCACCTGTAGCCTGTGGAGGACCCCACGCCAGAGCAGGTGGATGCACCTGAAGGAAAGCTGCTACCCCCTGGAAAGCCTGCGTTGGAGCAGGCTCCTGGCAGGACCTGTGATCCTGTGGAGAGGAGCCCACACTGGAGCAGGTTTTCTGGCAGGACTTGTGACCCCATGGGGGACCCACGCTGGAACAGTCTGTTCCTGAAAGACTGCACCCCATGGAAAGGTTCCACACTAGAGCAGTTCGTGAAGAACTGCAGTCTGTGGGAAGGAGGCACACTGGAGAAGTTCATGAAGGACTGTCTCCCATGGGAGGGACCCCAGGGAAAGAAAGTGAGGAGCAAGGAGCAGCAGAGACAATGTGTGATGAACTGACTGCAACCCCCATTCCCCATCCCCCTGTACCGTTCAGGGGGAGGAGGTAGAGAAATTGGGAATTAAGTTGAGCCCGGGAAGAAGGGAGGAGTTGGGGGAAGGTGTTTTAAGATTTGGTTTTATTTCTCATTATCCTACTCTGATTTTGATTCGTAATAAATTAAATTAATTTCCCTGAGTTGAATCAGTTTTGTCCATGATGGTAACTGGTGAGTGATCTCCCTGTCCTTATCTCAACCCTTGAGCCTTTCATCATTTTTTTTCTCTCCCCCTGTCCAGTTGAGGAGGGGAGTGATAGAGCACCCTGGTAGGCACCTGGCATCCAGCCAAGATCAACCCACCATACTATGTAACTTGAATTTCCACAGATCTTGAGAAATCTGGCCACTCTAAAGTGAAAATGTATACATGATCAAGAATATGTGAATTCTATCTTGACCCATACTTGGAAAAACACAAATAAGATAACATGTTTTAAAAGCTGCTTTTTTATTTGCGCTTTTTTCCCTGCATGTAAAGAAAACATATCCTGACAGATGTTCCACAGATGACCAGGTTATCTGAGAATATATGTCTCACAAGAGGAACATGCTATCTAATAAAAAATAAACTGATGAATGGACTGTCAACAGAATGGATGCATTATCAAAGAAAATAGGAAGCTTCTGTGGGAAAACAGGTTAACCTTGTGTAAGAATCACATAACTTAACCAGGTGGAAAATCATTGGCATTGACCAGAGGTAAAAATATGGTGGATCCACCCATACATTAAGACAGTAACAGGATTTATAAGACTTTGGCAAACTCCACTGAGTTGTGCAGATTCCCCTTTTCTTCACGATGAAATATGCAGAATTGATCATTCTGATGTGCTGCTAGTTAGATAAGTATTTTTTTATTATCGTTAAAATGAATTATGATGCAGTATCTGATACAAAGACCTGCTGACCGTGTTTGGCTGGGCCTTAGGAAAATAGGTCAGAGAATCAATAATGGGAGAAACAATTCTTTAATTTTATCCTCACAAGTACACAGAGATTGTTTTAGCATTTTCAGTTTTGGGCCATTCTGAAATAGTGACCAGAATACATTCAAACTCAGCATCACTTTGGGTATAAGAAAGACTTAAAAAATCCACCATAGGTTTACTTCAAAAAGGCAAACTGCATACAAAATTAAGAAGTCTGTTAAAAGGAAATAAAAAGGAAACATTAAAAGGGTAAACTATTAGTAGAAATACAGGGTCCTAGATTTATTTCAAGTCTCTTAATACTTGTGTCAGCAATGTATATTATCCCAGGGAAAAAATGTAAGAAGCCACATGAGCAGTTAAACGACAGTGTAAAGGAGCATGTTAGAAATAAAAATTCCATTTAAAAAAAACAAGAAGTTGCAACCAGATTAAGAAAATAGAATAAAGTATAAACTCTAAGTTCAGATGCTATTCACCTGAGAGTGCTAAAGAAATCAGTGACATTTCCAATCAGTTAATTTGCTGCATAGCCTCTTGATTAAATTATTCTCAGGACCTAGGTAAGAAATGTATAAATTTTTTTTTAAACAGGGCTCTGAATGGTATCCATGCAACAACAGACCAATAAAAATAGCACCCGTACCAGTCAAATTAGGACAAATTGTAATAAAATAATTGTAAAGTTAACAAATACATGGATAGATATTGATGCAGCAAGGGTGAATCCCTTAACTTTTGTAGAAAAAGATTTGCTGAAGTACTAAACAAGAATGTATATAAAATGACTAGATTTACGTTGTTTATTTATACAACCAAAAGGCTTATCAAAAGGACCTCTTATAGACACTAATTTGTCATGAAATTAAAGAAATTCAGAGTGGAGGTAATTTCATGGATTCATAACTGATTTAAAAGTAGAATACAAAGACAGAAGTAAGTGGTTAATTCTGACACAAATGAGTTATTGGCTTTGGAGTTAGTTCCACAGAAATAAGTGCTCAAACATCTACAGCTCAAAATATGCATAAGCAAAAGTTAGTAAAAGCAAAACTTGGCTATGAAGAGTTGGAGAAGGATTTGACAATACTGAATAATCAGATAACAAAATAGCATTAACAGAACTAGAGAATATTAACAGAGTATCTTTTGTGTCCTTATAACTTCCTCTCTTCTCCGTCATTCATGGTTGTTGTTTTGGAGCTGTAATTTTCTTCCAAGAAAAAGATGCTCTTTTTCAGGCAAAAAGCTTTGAATTACATTTTCGAGGAAAGTGTTGTAGTGGAAAAGGTTTTCCAACAAGCTTAGTTCTTTCTCACTTATTCTCTTTATTTTGGGGTGAGTTTGTTGCTTTTGGTTTTTTCCTTTTTACGTCTAAGACTCTAGTTTTACTTTGTCATGATTTTTTTAATTTTGTTTGTTATACAAATAGAGCCTGTGTAAAGCTCCACTTGCTTCATTTCCATTTGCTGGAATAAATTGTCTTGCTAGACTGAAAAGATGGTATTTCATTTGTGGTTTTTTGGTTCCCCACTGCAGGAGAGCATGCTAGGAAACTGGTTTAGCCAAAATGGGGAAGCTATGTCCCAGTGCCAGAAGCAAAAAAGAGATATGACTCTAGAGCCTATTGACTAGGACATGGAGCTAAAGAGTTGGGGTCTTCATCTGTACTTCCAGGTATTAACATTTTTTTTCATTGACAGGTTAGTTATGCTCTCTCTCTCTCTCTCTGAGTTCTACATCTATTTCTGTAAAAGAGCAGAAATCCAGTGAGGTTGAAGGACTGCGCCATCACCTTTGATCTGTTGATCTGCTTGTCCATCACAGCTCCCAGAAGGAGTGAGATGTATGTTTGAATCTTCTTGGGTTGAGGAGGCCACATAATCCTGCACTCTCCCTATTGAGATACATACTTCCTATGTTAGGTAATACTCAAAGATGATAATATCTGGACAGAAGAGCGCCAAGTTCCTAAACTACCTTTATATACCACTTTAGATATCTAGCGGATCTGACTCAGCTGAATCAAGAGTTGCTATTCTTGTCATCAACTAAAGAAGAAATTTGAAAGGGTATTTGATTGCTATTTCCTCTCCTCTAGTATTTTGTTTTGTAAACAAAATCCTCTGCTGTGTTTTGATTCCTGTTTCTGATACAACAACAGTTGTTAGTAATTCTAGAGTCAGATGTTTATTTGGTGTACATCAGTACATGGTTTCATAGAAACATGGTGATCTACACAACCTGAGGTTTTTACCTTCCTCGGTGTGTATCTCAGAGTTATTCTAGAAATAAGGAACAGAAAACAGCAGAGAAACAAAAACCTTAGTGCAAGAGAGAAAGGGTGAAAAGGATTTGGCTGAGATGACTCACTAAGAACTTATATCAGTGCATTGATTCAGTCTGTAAATTCTGGAGATATAATCAGTGACTATAAAGGATTTGTTTTCTTTTAATTTACACAATATATTTATTATCCTTAAACCATTCAGACAGAGATGCCCTTACAGGCTCATAGGGGGACTGAGAAGGGAAGATACCAATGTCATTTTCGCAATTTTTTTTTAATTAAGGTTTTCTATAAATGGCATGTAAACCATTAATGGTTTTCAGCACACAAGACACGAACAGGGTCCTGAACCTGCTGTAACACTTGGAAAGCATTTTAGAAAGCAGAAAATTTTAATTATTAAAAGGTTACATGGGTGGTTCTGCTCTGTTTGTCCATAACACTCTCAATATGGCGTGATTGTCTCTGCATTCTAACACCCAGCAGTAGCAAACTGTGCTGCTAACACACTAAACCAGGGTGTTTTCCAGCAGTCAGCTAATTGGAAAATTGTAATAAAGTGTAAAGCATGTATTATGGCCCCATATGATTCCAGCTTACGCCAGCATCTCCCTTGCTGTTTCCTGATTTGTTATATTTCTCCTTCCACAGCCATTGGTATTCATAAACTGATCTCATGCATACTGGCATTTTAGTCAGTTTGAACATCCTTTTACATGAAATGAACACAGTATTTCATGGCTAATCATCTTTCTTTTTATATGCTTCATTGTTAATGTATGTTCCAGTGATTATAGAATGCCCAATCATAATGATAAAGGGTTGAGCCATATAGCCTATAATTTATAGAAGCTACATTGCCTTGTGGAAAAAAAGGTTCAGTACTCTGTGCTGTATTATCTGTTACCATGATTGCCCTCACAACAGCTGTTTAGTTGCAATTCTTTAACTCTGGAAGTTTAAAGTTAAGCATTATCATTCCAGCATTTCCTGATGAAGTAAATGAATATCCAAATGAAGAATTCTCAAGTCACAGCTAAAGAAGTAGTTATCCTTTCAGGATAAAATACAGTCGCAATTTTATAGCACTCAGCAGGAATTTATGTAGGCAAAATACAGCATAAAGGGGCAAAATAATGAGCCAGAGATTAAATTTATCCTGAACTGAATTTAACACCTTCCTCTGACAGAGAGAGATGAGGCTGTACCTGACCACAAATTACATACTTTTTTTATCGTATGATTTTGATCTGACTCAGGGGAAGCTGCTACTTACTGTGTTACCAAATCTGCTTCCAGCTGCAACTAGTTGTTACTCAGATTTCTAACCTCAAAGTGAAGTACTGACCCAGCCATGGCCTTCCTAACTTACAAAAGCTGAAGAGACTACAGTAAAAGGTTGTACTGCAGCAATAGCTTGCCAACTTTACTACTCAACAACTGAGTCAATTTTTTTCCATATCTTTCCATTTGGTTTGAACTAATCCATCTTGCATTCAATAAATGGCCTGAGTTGCATCCAGCCTTTTCCACAGTAGTCCAGAAATTTGTGCGTTTAAATATCAGGTGAAACATTTTCAAACTGCTTATACATTATCTTCAAGAACAGCTTCTTCACCTTTGTTCACATCCTTATCTAATTTAACTGACCTTGAGAGCCTGGGCATGTCAATCTGCTTAATCAAGAATTGGCAAATATTATAAACGACACAGACCCCAAATGTACTAAATCTATCCCATTGACATCTTATTCACCTTCCTATACTGAAGATCAGTGGAGCTTGAAAATAGCCCTGAAGAAATTGCACTAGTGATAGGAAGCTGGTGTTACTACTATTCATTTTGGCATACTGTATAGAACAATAATATTGATTTGTGTACCATGATCATGAAAAAAGGCTGCCTTTTACTCAGAATATACTTGGAATTTGTGACAACAGAAGAAAAGACTTTTCTTTACTCCTGCTGAGGATATGGCACTGCAACTTTACAGCAAACTTAACATCTTCATGTCATGATCAGTTTGACAGATTTTGCGTTTCCAAATTATGGGGAGGTTTCACAACACTTTACTAAAGCAAGCATTACCACCATTTTGAAGAACTTAACATGAAAATACATAAGGTTGTTGTGGTTTAACCCCAGTCGGCAACTAAGCACCACACAGCTGCTCCCTCACCCTCCCCTGCCCTGGTGGGATGGGGGAGAGAATTGGGAAAAAAAAAGGTAAAACCCGTGGTTTGAGATAAAGGCAGTTTAATAGGACAGCAGAGGAAGAGAAAATACTACTACTACTACTACTACTACTACTACTACTATTAATAATAATAATAATAATAATAATAATAATAGAATATACAAAACAAGTGATGCACAATGCAATTGCTCACCACCCACTGACCAATGCCCAGCCAGTCCCCGAGCACCGATCGCTGTCCCCAAGCCAACTCCCCCCAGTTTCTATACTGAGCATGATGTCATATGGTATGGAATAGCCCTTTGGCCAGTTTGGGTCAGCTGTCCTGGCTGTTCCCCATCCCAGCTTCTTGTGCACCATGGCAGAGCATGGGAAGCTGAAAAAGTCCTTGACTAGTGTAAGCACTACCTAGCAACAACTAAAACATCAGTGTTATCAGCATTTTTTCTCATACTAAATCCAAAACACAGCACTACGCCAGCTATTATGAAAAAAATTAACTCTATCCCAGCTGAAACCAGGACAAAGGTACATGGAAACCAGATAAGACCAAGTCTCATTCAAGTGGCCATTTCACTAGATCATCCTCCCTGGCCTTATAGCCATGAAGTACTCTGGATCTACCAGAAACTAATTTAGGTTTAGTACAGTGTATAGTATCACCATAATGAGAAATCTATAGTATAGAGTAATAAAGAACTATATAGTGTAATGTAACTCTTGTTTGTAATATAGAAATGTGAGTACCATATAACTCATGTTTTATGTTTTTCCATGTACACGCTTTTGTTGTAAGGCAGTCTGAAGAGTCATAGTTTTCACTTACTGCTAACTTCAGTAGACGTTGAATATGTTTATGCCAATTTTGAATTAAGTTCTCCATCTCCATTTTAAAGCAATTAGCATGCTTTTGTGCTATTCTATTAGTTGCAAAATCAATCAAAGAAGCTTTTCATTGTTTTCCCTTTTCTTAAGCCAGAGACATTGTCCATAAGGAAAACAAAGAGAGGTTCAGTCTCTTTTGTTTTGCTTCCTTTCTTTCATAGGCTGTTCATTGTCCACTCGAAACTTCTTTTGTTTTTCCTGTGGAAAATGGACATGGTTTTGTACTGAGGAAGCTGAACTGAATTCTGCTTCCTCAGTGACAGACAGTCAATAGTTGCTTTCTACAAAAAGGATGAATAATACCTCCATCACTATTTACAGACAAAATTAAAAATAATAGATATGTTTTCCCTTAGTTTTTTTGATTATGGTGATTTATCACATATAGCCAGAAAATCCTACTAAATATGTAGAAAGAACTGTTCGACATAAACATTTCACAGTAAGCTTTATCTGGTGAATGTCAAAAACAGTACCTGATGGCTAGGTTGGAGTAAAGTAGAAGCAGGCACCTAAAAACACAAGTTTAGATTCTGACTGATGTTCCATCAGTACTGCAGATTTGATCTTATCACTCTTTATATTCCTAACAGTACATGAGCAAAAACAGGCCAGCTTTGGTCAACACAAATTCTTGCATAAGCATCTATAGTCTGGAATTTCCTCTGCTTATGGTCCTGTGTGGCTTAACCTGGTAGCTGCTCTCAGAGAAAAACTAATCAGTAGAGTCCCATACCATATGAAGCTGGTGCTGCTGCTTTCTTTTTAAACTTGATGATTGGCATATATAACTTACTGAGTAGATGGTACGCTATAATGAAACTAAATCCCCTCCCACTTTCCATTGCCTAAAGGTATCCAAATATCTCTCCCAGCTGACAAAATCCTCTAAACACTAAGATCTCTACAAGGCAAGAAAACTTAGTCCTCTTGTAGTTCTTCTACTACACAGGTTCACTAGAAGCAGAAAGAAAGCAAATGCTTTCCAAGTGGTTTCCATAGCATAGTGGTTAGAGCACACACATACCAAAGGTAGCGGCTATGACTCAAGGACTCTATTGCTTTACAGGAACTGAATAGTGGCTGTTGTCTCAGATTAAAAGACTGAAGAGTTCTTGAAACAAAAGCCGTTAGTCAGACTTCTCTTCCTGGACTTCTTATAATCATTATACTAGAGAATCCCATGTATCTTGCCCATTGTTTCAAAAACAATGGATCTTGCATACGTGCCTGAACAATTAACAGCTCCAAGTCCTTGCAAGGAAGAGTGGAAAGGACCTTTTCTGACTAAGAACATAGGATTGACCTTCCCTGGAGAAGACATTTGCCCCTGGAATTAAGCCACTCCCTATCAAGTATACCCTTATGTGTGTGGCTAGCATTGGGAAACTCACTGAATATTTTGGTTATCTTGTACACAGTTCTGAAACACCTAATTCTCCTCCCCTACCGGGATCCCAGGAACTTTATAGTAATTTCTAGATTTTTACCACGGAGACTAAGCCTCTAGAAGTTACAAACCATTTAACATCGCGATAAATGCAATCCTCTATGTCTTTTAGTCCATGGGGTTTACAACTCCAAGGGACTTTATGTATTCTTGAGCACCATCTAGCGGTATTTTCATGGGTTACAGATACACAGATTTAGAACTCCATTGTCACAGATCTTTGTAACATTAAGAAAGAGTTAAAACAAGATCATCCCCTATGTTACCTAAACTCTCTTCATTTCTGTTGATGCTAGAGAGCAGTGGGCTTTTTTTTTCCTGATTGTGCAAGGGAGTAAAGAACCTCGAGGTATTATATATTTTGCTGGTCTATTTCCAGGTTATCTATTTAGCTAAGAGATTTTTGCCTGTCATTTTGTTTTTAGGAAAAATTAAAAATGGTTTAAAGTTTTCTCCAAGCACAAAAAGAAAAATAAAAAATAAGAGACAGTATAAATGGGAAACTTTGTACCTGAAAGTGGAAGTTAAGAGAGGGAAAACCTTTCCCTGAGAATTCACTTGAAATACATAAACTGAGTTTACAACTGGGATACAAAAACTTCTGAACCCATGACTAAGTCCAGAATTTTAAACTGATCAATAACTTAATTTATATACATTTCCAGCTGTGCTCTCACTTCCAGGTACTTTTCCAGAGAAAAATATAAGATTTTGAACAAGTTAATACCTTAACTAAAGTCTTGCTTACAGAACCAATGAAGTAGGATACACCTTCTGCTCTAATTTATGGTGCTTCTAAAGAGGTATTTGTCTGCACAATTCTCTTCATTATATCTGGGGCATGGTTGTTTCTTTGCCTGGCTTTAGCTTTTCACAATGGCTTAGATTTTTAGAAAAAAAAAATTATGTGGAAAATAGTTGTAACTGACATGACAAGTAAGGAAAATCAAAGTAAATTTCTTTTCTGCAGAGGTTTTTTTCAGGCAAATTATAAGTAAGAATACTTTGGTGGTTTGTGTGTGGGGAAAAGTTTAGCCTATTTATAAACAAAATAAAGTTTGTCCCTCTATTTAAAATTAAGTGTCTGTGATGTCCAAGATAACGAATTTGGCATATATTCTAATAGTAAATCATTTAAAATAGCCTTCTTCACAGAACAATAGTAATATTGTTCAATATTGAACAAAAGTAATATTTCTATTTTTCTTTTCCTTACCCTTTTTAATATTCAATATTTAAGTAACTGTAGGTTTACATTTTTTATAATTTGAAAGACACACCTGGGAAAAATGGCGACTAGATAAACTACGTAACTGCTTTCTTGAATGAAACTGAACAATTTATTTACTTTTCTTCTTTTTTTTTCTATCAATTTTCTCCTACCCTTGAATAGTAAATTTTGCATACCAACATAATCAAGCTATGTTTATTTTACTTCTCTTCTTGTAAAAAGTATAAGAAAATTAAAAATACTAGCAAAACATTAGGGGAAAAAACTTCAAAAAAATCAAATTATTTTATTATACAAGCCACCAGTTTTCAAGAAACAACACATTCTAAACTCAACTGCATAGTACATTTAATGTTTGCTGTAGAATCTTCCTAAAATGGTTTCTAAGAGAAACAGCAAATAAAACCTCCAAAGCCTCTTGGTTTTTGCCTTTATTTAGGCTTTCTTTTGGAAGGCAAGAATACAGCTGGGAGTTCATCAGAACTCGTCATCATGATAACATGTTAAATGATGATTTATAGCAAGAATAATATTTTAATTTTAGTATTCTAATAGCATGTCTGGATACAATAAGTTGTCTGCATAAATGAATGGGAGTCCTTTCATGATCCTAAAATATACCTTTATATCTTTATTTTCCCAAGCAGAAAAAGGGGAACCATGATTTCTCTCTGGAATACCTTATAAAGCTCCCTTGTAGGGGAAAACATCTATACAGAAAGGGGACACCATGCACTATATTTTGGAGTGAAGGTCAAAAGTTGGAAGAAAAATACGTCTACTTAATATATTTAGGAAAAAAATATCTCCTGCAAAGCTCTTCTTTATTGGAGAATTATTTCTTTAGAAGAGCCTGCTAATGTGAGGGAAAGATAACAGAAGGAGGATGTTTCTTAGCAATCTATAGTACAATGATAACTGATGTGTCAAAGTTCATCATTTCCCTGCATCTCTTCTGGGGAAACAACACAAGCTCTTTGGAGTTTTCCTGCACCAAGATTATTGGTGCTTAGAGGGGTAGATGTACTTGCCACAAATGTCAGCATTTTAATTATTTTTGCATATACCCACATTATGATTACATGTACACAGAAACATCTGGTCCAGCTGATGCATTCTATTACTGAATATTATTTATTATCAAGCTGTCCTGGTTTCAGCTGGGATAAAGTTACTTTTCTTCCTAGTAACTGACATAGTGCTGTGTTTTGGATTTAGTATGAGAATAATGCTGATAACACACTGATGTTTTAGTTGTTGTTAAGTAGTGCTTACACTAGTCAAGGACTTTTTCAGCTTCCCATGCTCTGCCATGGTGCACAAGAAGCTGGGATGGGGAACAGCCAGGACAGCTGATCCAAACTGGCCAAAGGGCTATTCCATACTGTATGTCATGCTCAGTATATAAACTGGGGGGAGTTGGCTTGGGGACAGCGATCAGTGCTCGGGGACTGTCTGGGCATCAGTCGGCAGGTGGTGAGCAATTGCATTGTGCATCACTTGTTTTGTATATTCTTTTATTTTTATTATGATTATTATTACTTTCTCTTCCTCCACTGTCCTGTTAAACTGCTTTTATCTCAACCCACGTGTTTTACTTTTTTTTTTTATTCTCTCCCTCATCACACTGTGGGGGCAGTGGGTGAGGGAGCAGCTGTGTGGTGCTTAGCTGCCCACTGGGGTTAAACCACAACACAAGCACAAAGATATTTTTCACTTTTACTTCTTTAGTATTTGGAGATGTTTTGCTGATAAATCAAACTAAATATGAATTTGAGAGAGATGCCAATGAGCTTTTGCATGCCTTTGAACCTGCTAAAAAAGGAGAACACATGAGTTTTATTTCAACACTCTCATCCTTATTAGAAATTGGTTGTATTCAACCAATTTTGGCTCTTTTGGGGGGTAATTCAATACCTGAGAAAATATGTAGTCTCCTTTTTTAAGTCTTTGCTGTTTGATGGAAAATATGAAACTTCACATTATCTAATATGGCCTTTTATTTTGATGTACCCCAGTTTCAAGAGATCAGATACAAAGCTCTTAAGCTGCCTAAGTAGTTAGCAGTTTCTCCAGAGCTCACCATGCTGAGTACTTAGCTTAGCCAGTGGTCTCACTCTACCACTCTAGCTTTATCATCACTGATCTTAGGTTCTCCATTAGTCAACAAAAATAGCAAGCCTGTGAGGCAGACAGAATGGTCCATTGTTTGGCATGAAACAAGAACTAAGGGTGCCCATTTAAATGCTCAGGCAACACATACAAAATGAAACAAAAAAACTCGTGTTTAATCTATGAAACTTAGAGCTACAAGATATCACAGAAATCAAAAACATACATAAGTTCAAAAAGTGATTTGAAAAACTCCAGGAGGTTGTCAAGGATTGGTAGTTACTAAGCCCGATAAGATGAAGAGACTGTGTATTGGTTCAAACTTTTCTTGAAAGGATCACATATTTTAAGGAAAAAAAAAAAGTCTTTTCATTTGCCTGATATTGATTCTAACAGGAACTGTTATTAGTGGAAGAAACATTTAGCCATTTGTCTGGTATAGAATCCATATGGAAGCATTGTTCTTCCGTATTAATGGTTTTGATGTTTGAGTACAACGACATCAGAGCAAACAGTGATCTGAGTAATTTCTGTTGTATAGCAATGGCATCTGTCATTATTCACATCTGCTTCAGAAAGCAGATTATTTCAGTTAGCCACATTTTAATCCACATAATAAATGTTAAAAGTAAGCATTAAAAAGCTTATTTAGTTACAGATTGATCCTTTATTAATATTCTCACTACTAGATCCATCCCCACTGCCAGAGAAATTAATCATTCCTTCCTGTTTTTCATGTTTCAGAATAATCTGCTTCAAGAGTTCCTGACAATACATATTTAGGGTAATTAGCTCTACTCAGATTCCGTGTTACTGTATTTCAACTTCAGCAAATCACAAGGGCTGAAATTCTACATATTCCACTTCTTTGAACAGTTGTTACTGATAATTTTTTTATACCACTGATATTATCATTCCTTTGTGTGCTCAAATATGATGTTTCTTAGAAGTCTGGGTAATTAACAAATGGAAAGAAATGGTGGCATCTCAGTAAATGCCTGTTAACAGCCTCTTTGTGGAAAAGGTGGTTGATTTCTGATTATTTCCTGCAGAAAACAGAGTATATTAAACCCACAGTATTTTTTATAAGAGAACTTAGGGGTTTTTTAAGGCTGTATCCTTACAGTGAAACTTTTTTTAACTGGAAGATTCCCATTTTTTGTTAGAATGTAGGTTGGTTAAAATTGAACTCTAAATAACTGGTTTCAGCAAATGAGCCCTACTACATAACAGGTTTCGGGTGCTTCAAGGTCCCTGCCATAGAGGCAGGAACCTAAACTCTGTGCTATCTTAAACCAGAACACCCAGCAGTTCCAACAGAGTAACCTGGAAGTTAGAAAGTCTTCTGGCTTCTTTAGAAAAACAAAAATAACAGTCTCAGGCAATCACAGCCCCAGGATACATCATTTCAGCACAAAAATACTTGTTTCAATGATAACTAAACAATGTTTCTTAGCCTGTGTTGCTTGTGAGATGTTTTTGTCGCTTAGTTTTTATTTAGAATTAATCCAGATTTTGACTTATTAATGTTTTTGAAAATCGGAATTCTCAAGTTCAGGCCAGCTCTATTAGCTGTTCTAAAATTACTAATCTCAGCATGTTCAGAAGGTAGAAGAGTAGAAGAGAGAGAAGTCACTGCAGGAAAACTTAGGAAAAGCTGACATACATTGCAGAAAAAAATAGGCATGAACAACATTTTTTGCTCCAGTATTTCTTTCCAGAAAAATGAAATCGCAGAAAGGTTACAATAATTTACCCTATACTTCTCAGCAGATACAAAAGCAAATGGTGAACCGACATGGGCTCTTCTGTTAACAGCATTAATTGCTGAGATGGGAATCCTTATTGCTTCGCTTGACATGGTGGCCCCAATTCTCTCAATGTTTTTCTTGATGTGTTACCTCTTTGTTAATCTAGCATGTGCAGTACAAACACTTAGAACTCCAAACTGGCAGCCCTGATTTAAATACTTTCTCTGGACCGTCTCATTTTTAGGCATGAGTATTTGCCTGGCACTGATGTTCATTTCATCTTGGTATTATGTTTTGGTAGCTCTGCTTATTGCAGGCATGATTTACAAGTACATTGAATACCAAGGTGTGGAGAAGGAATGGGATGATGGTATCCAGGGTCTTTCACTCAGCGCAGCAAGATATGCCTTACTCAGACTGGAGGAGGGCCCTCCATGCACAAAGAACTGGAGGCCTCAGTTGCTGGTGCTTCTGAAACTTGATGAAGGTTTGCATGTAAAATATCCTACATTGTTAACATTTGTACCTCAGCTGAAAGCTGGCAAAGGTTTGACTATCATAGGGGGTTTTGGGTTTATCTGGTTGGGTTTTTTGAGATAAGAACAGTTTAATAATTGAAATAAAATAATAATAACAATAACAACAATAATAATAGTAATAAAAATTGTAATGAAAAGTAGAACAAGAGAGAGAGAAACAAAACCCAGGAAAAAAGAAAACAAGTGATGCACCCACCGACCGATACCCAGCCAGTCCCCGAGCACCGATCGCTGTCCCCAAGCCAACTCCCCCCAGTTTATATACTGAGCATGATGTCATATGGTATGGAATAGCCCTATGGCCAGTTTGGATCAACTGTCTTGGCTGTGCCCCCTTCCCAGTTTCTTGTGCACCATGGCAGAGCATGGGAAGCTGAAAAAGTCCTTGACTAGTGTAAGCACTACTTAACAACAACTAAAACATCAGTGTGTTATCAGCATTCTTCTCCTACTAAATCCAAAACACAGCACTATGCCAGCTACTAGGAAGAAAATTAACTCTATCCCAGCCAAAACCAGGACAACTGGTAATGGGGAAGTTAGTATTGTCTAAATATGGGGCTAATCCAACAGCTATTACTGAAAGTTGGAACAGTTCTATACAAAATGGACTATTCCTGTTTGTAACAGCATTAGTATTCTCTGTTGAATATGTCACGGTCTAGACTGTGAATAGAAAATATTTTAGTTGTTCTGATCACTGATTCTCTTCTGAAGATGGAAGAACTTGTAGCACTGATGAATGGTATCTCAAGGACTATCCACTTTGGCTACCAATATGGCACTAGAAACATGAATTTCTGATTCCTGCAATATGAATATAGATACAGACCTACATGTTGACCCATATCCATTGACATGAATGTTCCTTTATTACCATATGTAGTTCCACTGGCTTTAGTAAGACTCATGTGAGTAACCTAACTCAATGCATTAAAGCCTAGAAGTCCAAAATAGCTATAGACACGAAAAATTAACCAATAAAATGCCTCTGTCTGTTGCTTCTTTTATAACATCTACAAATTCTGAGCTTATTAAACTTAAATGAACCTAAAGGTTTTAGCTGCACTGTTCATTGGTTTTTCTCTGTGTGCCTTTGTGCCACAGCAGGAGAGTTGTATGCCTTTGCAATATTAATATTTCTAAACATCTAGCATCTCCTATATGAGTTCACAGAGTATTTGCAGTGAAAGCCTAAGGAAAAAAAAAGTGAAACTCTAGTTTAAAACACGATTCCAGAAATAAATCTCAACTAGCAGCATTCTCTGCAATATAACTCTTTCAATAATGTACCTATTTCTATTGGAGGTGTTTTTAAAAGGTTGAATTAAATTAATTGAACAGATAAACTCCAGCTGTGTGGAATGGTCCAGCAGAGAACATACATCCCTGTATAATCTTTGCTTTCACTCTCACAACAAGATTACCGCATTTACAAATTTTAAACCAGACTCTAAGGAGAGATTTTTAAATTACACACACAGAGACACTTATATACACAAACTCTTCATCTCTACCTTTGGGGACTTACACAGAAAAATATAAATACATGTCATCTAATAGCACACTGTAACCATGTCAGCTCTTACTTATTGGAAGTTACAAATCAATAAAACCACAGTTCAGATAGTTCTCATCACTGACAAAAAAAAGAAACCAATTCTTATTTCAAATAAGAAAAGGGATGCAATTCCCTTCTCATTAAAAGTCTGTGGAGAAGGAGAAAGGAGGAAGGCCTATTTCAGAAATGATTTTGTGCTTAATCTTCAAAATTACATGTTTATTATAAGATTCAAAATGGACCTTTTTATTACTCTCTGAATATTTGATTCCACATAGGAAACCTATGCACCCTGAAAGCTATTACAGATGTACCAAGCAAATGTTTTTCTCCATTCTGTATTTTAATTAGTTTAGTGTTTTGTTTTTACTGCTTTTCATGAAAACTGGTCAATGACACATTGACTGAAAACATTATTCAATTTCCAGTGTTCATTACTTTCAGAATTATTATATTTAGAAACCACCTTATTTCACCCTATTGCATTATGCCTCTTGAACTCATTTAATTTCCTAAGGAAGTATGTAATTTTTAAAATATTATGGAAATTGAGGACCTTGGGTATTAACACATATATACTTAGGCATTTTAACGTTCACCTTAATTGAGATAACACTTGTAAGATATAAGCATATAAGCCATATATATGTGCCTTTTGCAAACACAGCAATAATTATTCTTGGTGCTGTATGTTTACTGTTTTGATTTTCAGTCATTTCTTTTGTTTTGTTCTATGTAGTTTTAGCCTGTTTATCTGCCTGTAGGATATTCTTTTTATGTAAGACATTAGGCTCCTCTATACAAGTTGAAATCCTAACTTGCAAACAGCTACAACTGTGCATGTTAGCAGAGTTAAAATGTTGTGATAGATCTTTAAATTTCTATTTTCAATCAAAATTAAGGTGAAGACCATTTGTTTACCGAGGGAGTTGTGCAGTAAATATTTCTTGCAGGAGTGAAAGGTTTTAAAAAGTAAACCCCAAAATTCTGTGTTGTTAAGTAGCTCACTCTCACCTGATTAATCAGGAAAAAAAAAATCTTACCTTCTAAAACAAGAATTCTCAATTGTAGAGTTAAATGGGCTCTGCATCTGTCATATAGTTTCTTCAAATTAATAATACAGTCTGCAGTTTCATTATTTTCCTTACTGTCTCCCATCCACAGTCCCTTCAATGAGTCATGCTCAGACTACTTATCACCAGAACACACTTTTAGAACACAGCACATTTCAGGCTTCATTTACTTGACTGTGGAGTAAAGAAGACGACCAGAGGGAAAATAGGGAAAATGGTAGTTCATAGTTATCAAACTTCTGTTTTATGGAACCAAAATCTGACATCAGGAAAGCCATGTTATTCCTCGCAACAGAGGAACATTTCTTTACTGCAGAAATTATGCAGTGGTTTACAGATGAAAACATAGCAGTTGCTTTCCAAGACCTCACAAATGCACGCTTTGTCAACCACAGACACCAAACAACACATCACAATAAATTTTTCAGATCTCCATCAAGAGATTGAATTCTTTCTTCCATACACATTCTGAATGCAAATCATCAGCTATCATTATTCCTTTTCTTTTTGAATGCTCTGATTAGCAGAAAAATGGCTAATTTGTCATTTGAATAATCATAAGACTTTAAAGTTACTGCCCTAATTGAACTGAACAGGGGAAACTTACTCCTCCCAAAGACATTGTTGCAAGCAGTCTTTGCACTTGGCCTGCTCTGCTTCAGGTAAAATAGATAAACATCAGCTGCATCTCTGCTGCCTCCATTCATCACCCCTTTATGTAGCTGCAGCTGGTTGCAAAAGTAATCTTCCACATTTTAGAGGCAATTTCCAAAGCATAGATGGGCTGGAAGAAGATTGGTCTTAAACGAAGGGCCAGATGTGGAGCAGTACTCCAGAAGTGAGCATGACCATGCAGATTGACCACAGCTGAGATCTCCTAAAGATACCTCCCTGTGCCAGAGAATTTCTTCTATAGCCAGCATGGGAAGTGTTTAAAAAAACACCAACTAGTAGAACCTGCTTTTTCAAGGAGAGGAGAAAAGCAATATAATCTAATGAAACCAGTAGAGCTGCATTTTATCTCTGTCTCACGTGCACAGGGAAAGTGAGGTGTAGGGCATTGATCGAATCATTGTAATTCCATATTTCTCATGAATATATTGAATTTTACATTATTTAGCTAAAGCAGAGACATTATAAATTTATGACTTTTATCAACCAAGTAGAATTATGGACATATCCCTTGCAGTTAACTATCAGTTTTGCAGTTAAAGCACAGACTCAATAGATTCAACCTCACACAGATGTGTGTGAGAAAACCAGCAATCCTTCCCAAATTACAGCATTTATTTTTCATAGATAAAATTGAATTTGATGAGGTTTTACAAGTAAATTGGTAGCTAATTTAACATCACAGTAATTATAAAATTGGCCTCTTTGCAGAAATTCAGTGGGTTTTTTTTTTCATTTTTGAACTAGATAACATTATTGAAGTTGCTTTGAATAAAAAAGATATACTTACATATACACTTTAATACATATTTGTCTCAAATATATGTATCAAATGAAGGAGAAGATGACCAGGAATTCATTGTTTCTTAGAACACAAAAGCTAGGAGATTCAGTTCAAAGGCAGCAGAATTTAAACAAAAAGTGATACTTTTTTATATAAGCTGCAACTCTAATACGGAACTCATTGCCACAGGACATTTGAGCTGCCCTAAGTAGTAAAAGTCCTCATAAAGGATATAAACAAATTCATGGAAGAAATTTTCATCAAATATCCACCAAAGACCACCTATCGAATAGGTCTATCAAGACCTATGCAAATATTATATCTGGCATAAAAAGTCCTGGATTGCCAGAAGCTGGAGTGGAAGTTTCAGTCTGTTCTCATCCTATATCCACAAACTCCATAGTGACTTTTGCTAGAGATGGAAAGCTAGAGTAAGATGAATACTTTGTTGTGGCCCAGGTTAGCCATTACTGTTTTCTTAACTTAGATTTAATTATTTAAATGTAGCTGAAATGTCATGCTTCTTTTGAAGAGGCGATAGGGGAAAGACTTGATTAAACAAACAATCAGATAAAAAATTGTACCACAACATTTACTTCCTATGTTCTTTATGATAAAAATTTCCTTTTAAATAAGGCTGAAGAGTAGTGCTTTCCACAGGCAATTCCACATTAAATGCTCTGTTACATATGATTTCCATATTCTCTTATTTTAGTGAGGTTGAAATATACGCTGTCTTCTGTTTGATGTTCCTTTCTTCAGACTTTTTCCTTCCATTACACTCAATAGGACTAAAATGCAGATTAACTTTCTCTAATGTAATCATTGTCAGTTCCTCTCAATTGTCTTCATCTGTTGAAAATATAGGAAAAAAAATTAATATCTTGTCCCTTTTACACCTGTTGAGAAAATGGGGAAGCTGACTACCTTTTGAAAGAGACAGTTCTTTGCTAATGGTTTAACTCTTAAATCCTTTCAGATGAGGGTCACTTCAGAAAAAAAAGGCAAGAAGAAAGAAAAAAGTGGAAGAGACTATCCAAAAAGGAAATTCTTTAAGTGTGGGAAACAGTTACAACTTTTTTGAAATACTAGCTTTTCAAATAATGTGTTACAACGGAGGCATGCAGCAGAGACTAGGGCTCTCCTCTGAGCCCTGCCTTTATCCTACCAACTGAACAACTGTAAATCTGACAGTTCACATCCTTTACCACATTTGTTGGATATTCTTGGGACAGTTTAATATTACATGCTCTTCAAATTTGTAAATTATTTGCTGGGTGTACCTATGTTATTTAAAGACAAGTGAAAAAGAAAAAGAGCTACTTATTCAAAACAGATTTATTTAAACAAAATAGCACACGTTAAAAACTGGCTATTAGCAACTGAACTTCTTAGGACCACATATGGTATCCTGTTTGGAGCACAAAGCAAGAGGGAGGAGTGGGTGTCAGGCACAGCGTTCACAAAGTGTGAACTGCAGCTAGAGCCAGAAGCAAGAAGTTGCCTGTCAATTAGAAAATGTCACTGGGGGAACAGCAAGGTTGCATCCAGTTTCCTATTCAGCCACCAGGGAAGTGCCAGCAACCAGGAGCACAGCCAGCAGGTTATGCAGGCAAAGAGCGGGCAGTTAAGGCTGCACTTGACACAGAGGGGGCTCTTGGTGAGGCTTTGCTCAGGGCCGCATCTTACTGCTAGAGCTGGTACAACAAAAAGGTGGCACTACAGGTCTCCTGCCCTCTCTGGAGTGACTCCAAGGTCAGAGGCCTCAACCCACACCCAACAGCAGGATGTGGCTGTTCATCACTCAGGTCTCTGGGCCCTCCTGTACCCCGTGCTCTTCCTGAGGCTGGGGCAGCAGCAGCACAGCTTGGAGGGAGTTGAGACTCTGTGCCAGAAGGTGGAGGACCAGGGGTGATAAACAGGAGATAACAGGCTCTTTAAGGCAATTCTGAAGTGCAGAGCCCAAGACACATATGGCACAGGAAGAGGAACAAGCTTGTATGCTTAAGCAGGCATAGGGACTCTTGCAATGCCTGGAGGCTTATGACTTCTAGGAGAGGAAGGTGCCTCTTTCTCCTCCTACATATATTCAGCTGAAAAACAGGTATAGGGCAACAAGTTCTGACAGAGGAAGCATTTGGGCTGGCTGTGCCCGACCCACAGATCAGATCAGGGCAACAAAGAGTGATGGGTGATAGTGGTCAAAGACTTGCTGATGCAGAGGATCCATGTACCACCGAGATCTGCTGTCTCAGGGGTTTGCTGCTTTCCAGGGCCCAGATATGAGCCATAGCAGAAAGACTGTCAAGGCTCCAGTCGTCATCTTCATTTTGAAATTAGGACAAGTCCCAACATGTGGGAATTCACCTTTTTGTTTATAAAGTTTTCAGTAGAAAATAAATTCAGGAAGTTCTAACGGTGTAAGGCCAGTAACCTCTACACTAAGTTACCTGTTATGAAGAGAAGGGCAATTTGACTATATCCTCTGACAGTATTTAAGTGAAATGACCCTCCCTCCCCTTCCTGATAGTTGTTTGGTGGACTTCATTTCACCAGAGGGATACATTTATAGCTCAGAAAGGATGAAGAGTGCTATTACCACTGTAAAAATCTAACACCACAGGATTACCCTGAATGAATCAATGCACTTGAATTTTAACTAATCAATGTGTTTTGTTTCTTCAAATTAAAACTAGTGAGATATAGTTTCACTTAAGACATCCTAAATCAGCTTTAATACTTCTAACGAAAGCTTGTTACTTCTGTAAGTAGAAATTCTTCAGAAAACCTAAAAACTCAATTACAAATCAAGCCTGGCTTACCAAGAGCACCCAATAACATTGTGAATTGTTCCTCTAGTCAAAATATTTTAAAGCTACATTCAGAAATGGACTAAACAAGGTTACACTTTTAGCTTTGAGCTAGAATCTTAAAACTTTCTCAAGTAGTATTTTTTTTACCATCTGATCACAAAGCAGAAACTTAACAGTAAGTCTCTGTGCTGATTTCAAGTACTTGCAACTAAAACGTTCATAGATTGTCAGATAATTTGAAAATAAACACACAAGAAACTTAAACAGCTAAACTCGTTATTAATGATTTTGATATGAGTTTATGGCTCTGATTCACAAGCATTATTTCTAAATACACAAAAGATGTTTGAAGCAATGCAAACGTATAGATTCATCTTCCTCTGACCGGAAACAACAAAATTGTTCTCTTCTTCCCAGAACAACCCTTATAGATGAGTCGACTATCTGAGGTGGTCTTTTCAACTCTGCAGGTGCAGATTCTCATTATACAAACTAGTAACTGAGAAGTGATCAAAATAAGAGGCTAGGGAAAGCATGTGGTTGTGGAAGACTTGGAATATTGACAAACCAGGGTTTGCAGGTGGGTAGCCTCTCTGAAGATTTTAGTATCCAAACACTCGCTACTTAACTAAATTGTTAAAGGCTTCCTCCCACCTACTTGCAGACTTTTCCTTAATAGACTCCATGTTCAACAGGGGAGGGAGGTTATTCACAAATAGCCAATGTTTGTTACATAAAATGTGTTGTGTATGTACTATCTAAATTTAAAATAACATGATTTAGACCAACCTCCTTGATGAAGAGTCCTCAGAGGTCACTAAAGCTTTGATTTTCCAGTTAGCTTATTTTATAGCTAGTGCTTTAGAAGCCATCAAAACTATAACGAGATAGATCAATCAGATTGCGTACAATTCAATATAGGCAACAAGAGTATCCACTGAATCAGACTTTGGAGGAATTTGCATTATACCATGGAATAGCTTTAACCTTGAGACTACTAGAAGAATCAATAGTTTGATAATTAATCATGTGAATATGTGTTTTAACATGAATAGTATATCTAATTAGAATTTACTTTTTTTAAGAACTTAAAAGAATATTATGCTGATAATAGATTTCTCTGTAGGTCTTCAAAACTGCTGCAGTATTTTTATCAAGAGAGTTTGAAAGGCTCTCCTTTGCAGTTAAGACAGAAAAAAAACAGTGTATTTTTTTCTGGTATAATTCATTTTGTATTTTAATTTTTTTGAAAATAAATAAAAATATATTTGAAAAATGTAAATAACAATATATGCCCATGATTGATGGATTGTTTTCATACACTATTGAAAAGATTTCATTTTTTCTTGGAAAGCCTGTATGAGTAAAGTCTCCAAGGGACAGATATGACAGTTACAGAGATGAAAAATTACAGCATTTCAGAAACTCATAGCCAGAGAATTATTTAAGGTTCTCTGTGGCTGTGACACTTACTGTACACCACAAAGATCATCTTGATTGTTGTAGAAATCTTTGATCATCAGGCAATGTAGAGCAGCAGAGACAAAGAGAAACTCATATAAGCCGTATGGACTTCGTGTATTTTTTGCTATTACGGTATCAAATTTGCCAGCTTCAAGAATAATAGTCTTATCACCAAAATATAAGGTTTCCTTTAAAAAAAAAACAGTCTATTCAATAATAAAATTTTTCTGCATTCCAGTGGTTTAGTTTCCTATGTTTACCTGTAAAACTTGTCCAAAACAGTCAATGCCTCAAAACATACTCTAAGAATCAGTGCCATTAGCTTTAACTACACTGTAAATGTTAGCAATTATTGATAATATGTGCCTGTATCTTTAAGTTATAGTCTCTCTTTGATGTCATGTTTGTCTCTGGAAAGGGTATATGTGCATCTGTGTGTCCTACAGGAGGGAAAGGAAGACCAGGTTGCCAGTTTCTGTTGTATTTAAAGGTGACGACTCCAATCCATGACTTAACTATTATAAAAAGGAATTACAGTAAGTGACAAAGGTTTCAAAAGAGCAAAAATACTTTCCACCCTTTCTGAATAAATGCAAGTGAGACTGGGCTTACTGTCCTATACAGTTTGGTACATGAGTTAGTGGCAGGAATGACAACTCATACATTTTTGTTTACTGGGGATATTGTTTGTAAATTACTAACCCTGGTCATGCAAGAACAGACCTCTGAGTAGTGACAGGTTATGAGTGAATTCTGTAAGATAAGTTCTTCTGGAAGTGGTTTAACAGGGAAACCTTATGACCAGGTGGGAAAGGAGGATAACCTTCCCCTATAGGTAAGCCTATAGGACACAGTAATCTTAGCTACAGATGTAAAAGCAAAAATCAGAGTTTCCTTAAAGGTATTAGCCTTAAAGGTTAATTTACAACCTCAAGGTTATTCCTTTACTCCAAATGAAATACTTCAAGTAGCTGAGCCTAGTAAAGTAGCTTAAATAAATAAATAAAACTTCACCTGTCTGTGGTGCAAACAAGCTGCCAGAGTTACATGGGCAAGATGAGCTGCCTCCTGTGCAGGTGCCATGCCAGATGACAGTCATAAACAACGCTGAGGAAAGGCCACTAGAACAAGAGTTACCCAAGCAAAACATCAAAGACAAATTAGGAGTGAATAATATGGCATGGCCACCACTAATGATGACATGAATGACGGATATGGAGAGCTGCTGAGAGGTTTGGAATAAACTGACACTGACAGCTAGAAATCTGCTGGGGACTTGAAAGTAGTCTTTCATACTACCAAAAAGAAGTACTGAAAAAGAGAGTAAGAATTTGTAGTGCAGGTTGTAAAACAGATGACTTGTATCTATTATTAACTTTGAAAACATTAAAAATCCAGCTATCACAGTATGTGGTCCTTCAGCATACAAAATTAACTTTTGTTACAGCAACCAGTACCTCTAGGAATGCACTAATTTGGGGGCATCGCTAAAGTACTAATATTGCACAGAAAGAAAGAGGCTTATTCTGCTAGGATTTTCTGCTGAACATATATCTTCAGGGAAATTCTAGAAGACTATGGTCCCTGCATGAGTCATTTCCTATGGTATCTTCAATTGTTATGATAACATAGATCATCATGCAATCACACTTCTAAGGGTAAATGGGTGTATGATAGCATAAACATCCCAGGAACAATCTATGTTTATCAGAATCCTGTTTCAGCCAGGACCAAAGACTGAGGAGTAGATAAAATCAATTAAAGCCACTCAGTAGAAAAAGAAGCTGGTGGAAAAGTCAGATTAGCTATGCTGGAAACTGCCTCCATGTTGTCTCAGGGCCTCTGAGGAGGACAGAGGTTAAAAGCTGTGAATCACACACTCACTTGACTTAACAGAAGCAGCCCTAAAGGCAAAGGGAAGAAGTAATATCTGCTCTTATACTATGCAAACATGCTCTCCAAGGATGAGGAGTATTTTGACAGATGTGATCAAGTAAGATACTAGATTGTGCTAAAACCAGGCAGTATTTCTGTGAGACAGCCCTACATCAGATTTCCCCCAGTGAGTCAGGTAGCTATGCAAGTCATGGTGAATTTTAATGTGCTAGAGAACAGGCTGATGAAGCTTGGGCATCTTCAATTACAGTTGTAAAAAATGCCCAGTGGAGAGTTGTGGCTGTGAGACCTTTAATTCATAGAGAGCTCAGAAAAGCTCCTTCCACACACTAGATGTCAGGCACAAATATTTTTGTAGTTTGGATTTGATCCCTGGCTACAATTTGATTAAAGTAGTATCTAAGGATCAAAGCAAAGCTTCTTTTCTGATATGCTATTGATTGTTCCAGGGTTTTAGAATGCCCTCTTGATCCATCAATATAAGTGTGTCATCTGCTAAGATAATAAAGTTAACTAACAAAGGAACTAATTTCTGTCTTTTTGTTGAGGAAAGAGAAAAGAAAAAAGAAAGAGAGAAAAATGGAAAAAACTAAAGAAAATAAATTACTTAGTGCCTCTTTTTTTTTTTTTTTTTTTTTTTTAAATTTTAAAATAAACTTTGCAGGA
>VYZW01030630.1:1394-12868 GCA_013401315.1 Balaeniceps rex | reverse complement strand
TTACTCTTTGCATCCCTGGTCTCTCTGTAAATCATTTTAACTCGAGCGTAACTCAATTTTCCTCTGTATGATTCTTCCATGCAGTAATTAATAAAGTGAGCATTGCCATTGAACTTTGTTAAGTCACACTTTTACATCATATTAAAACCACTTTTACTAATACCTTTGTTGGTGATTCCTTAAGCATTCTAAATCACCCATTAGTGACAAATTGGCGTAGTTGGTAGGATCCTAAATCAGGATTCACAACAAATTGGCATAGTCAGCAGGATGACAAGTAGTATCACTGCTTACTTACAAAAGCATGGAATAAGTCTGAGTCCTAAATTATCAGAAGAATGGGCTCATGATAACTGGCATGATTGGAAAGCTGTGGAAGAACAGCTAAATGTGGCCAGGGGACATATAAAGGATGGAAAAGGGAAATTAACTATTTGCAAAATGCTAGGTACCTGTTTAGAAGCTGCTTATCAAGATAGGAAGAATACCAATAAAAGGGAGCAGGACCTAAAAGAAATAGAAGGCAGAAAGGCAGCTGAATTAATACTGTCTTTGAAAATTGAGCAGCTGTAGAAACAATTACAGGAAGAAAAGGAGAAAACGCAAAAATTGGAAGAAAAGATCGAGATGATGCTCATGCAGGCCTTGCATCCCCATAACCCCATGCAAATTAGGAAACCAATAGTGTCCCCACAGGATTGGGATGGTGATATTTGGGGTGATACTGATGACTATGATGAAGGAAATGATGACCCCTTGTTCCCCTCAGATTCCTCTGAATATGAGGCTAGACCCATCATTAAAGTGCAATACATTCTGATTCCGGTCGGCCCTCAACAATAACTGGTGAAATTTCTAATAGATATGGGAGCACAAATTTCAATATTAACACAACAGGATGCCGAAATGCTGGGTGTATGACCTGAATGGCAAACAGTTAAAATTACCAGAGTGAACAGAGCAAGTGCGATTTGCCAAATCGTGAAAGTTAATTTATGGCTCCGGGGTGAGAAGCACATGTTGTCTACTTGCTTTGCAATTAAAAAGCACAATGAAAATATTTTGGGGTTTGATGTTTTGATTGGACAACACTGGTGCTTGATAGATGGCAGATTAGACTAAATGCCTGACTTCTGGACTGCTTATGGTAGGTACAATGAATGCTGGCCTAAATCAGAAACCTAACAAAATTAAAGTATAAGACAGAGCTGTATGTGAGTGGCTCATGATTTGGTATCTTGAAAAATATTTGTTTCCTGTGTAATAAATAAATTACTATGCCTACATACATGACAGTCATTACTTGATACAGCAACACCACTAGTTCTTTACAAACTGAGATTTTCAAACAGCAATTCACCTGACATTTGCACCAACAAAGCTGCCCACATGGATGGAAAATGCAATCTGCAGCAATGTTGCAAGTTCAGTCCACGCTTAATTTATCATGACACTCATACATAGCTCTAGAAAAAAGAACCAGAAAGACAGCGATAAGTTACTGCTGTTGAGATTCATATCCTTCTGCCAATAAACTTACCTTGTCAAAAGGTACAAAGAGCAATATTAAGTGAGAAATAGAAACAGACCATGGCTAATTGTATTGTTCTCTGTACAAGCATATGAGCAAATAAAAAAGAATGTAAAGAAATGTTTATGAGAAAGCTCATAACATTTGAAGAACTTTGGTTATTCTATTAAAATTGGTCCCGCTGGATTAAAAAAACATAATTAACCATCTGCAATTTGGGTGTTACAAGCAGAGACACATGAAGTTCTACTGTTCATTAAGGTAAGCAGGTACTATTGTTTACTCATTATCTCACTATTTTAAGATCTATTAGCTAATAGATGCTGTCATTAAAAAACCACTAAGCTTATTAAAAAAAAAAAAAAACCAAACACAACAACAAAAAACAAGTTGCCTACCTATCTTTCAAAGTCTGGCAATACATATGTGCTGAAGATGTATTTATTGCATGATGAATATTCCTTTTCAACTTTTTTTTAAATAGTGATGAAGGACTATTAGTTCATCTTTATTAATACTAAAGTGACATCAAAGTCCACATCTGTGGGAGAAAAACTCTAAAATTCATACCAAGTGACTGGAAGACTTCACATTCAGCAAGTGCAAGAAAAAGAGAAAAAAAATATTTTAGAAGTGTTGTGTCTGGCACAGGTCTCTCTGACAGGCCTAGGCATATAGCATGTAAAATCTAAAAGCTGCTGGAGTATAGCTAAATGCTGTTATCCAAGCTGTCATAACTGTATTGCAGTTTAAAGATATTTCCTGACAAGAAAATTGAGAAAGCTGTCTGGCTAGTAAATCAAAACCTTCCTCCTCTTTTAGTGGCCAACCAACAGATGCAGTTTAGGTCACAGATGGTGTTTTTTACGTTTTGGTCTCCATGCACATCTTTGGCACATGTACTTGCTTTCTTTACCACTAGGAGTGAGAAGTTCTTTTAAAAATCTTTGCCAATACACCAAGCTATCCACAAACCACTGTTAATTTCAGGAGGTAAAAAGCTGCTGAGCAGGTAAGGTTCAGAAGTGTAGTCTGGTTTTTAATGATCTCATAATTTAAGATGATAGTGCATTTTACTGTGGAATGTGTTATTATGTGATTACACTGCCTTGGGGAGATTTAAGAGAAGCAGAAATACCATCAAAAACAAAAGGTATATAAGGAGTTGAAGGTCAAAAAAACCAGGATACTTAAATATTTAATTGGTTTTAGAATCTAAGTTAAAGCTTCCAAGTGGGTTCAAAATTTCACTTATAAGTGCCACTTATTTCTCTCATTTTCCTTGCAACCCACAAGATTGTTTCTCTTGTCTTCTGTGCTCCCTGCAAGGGGGGTCTGCTCAGCACAGATGGCTGTCAGGAGTGTCAGCAAGTGCTGCTCAGTCCAGCATGTTCCACTGGATGTGTGCCTTGCTGTGCCTTTCAAGGGTCCCTTCAATCAGGGCAGCACAGAACCAGCACCAAACTCTAAAGGTAGTCTGTGATCTCCTGAATGTGCATTTTCAAAGATTTAAAATTTTGGACTTAGTATCAAGAAGTGTTCATCACTGTGATACTAATTTCAGAAAAGCATGACTCCAGAATGCTTAACTTAAAGGGAATTGCCACTCTTTTTTTTTTCCTCCAAACCAATGTGTACTGGTGAAACTGAACAAATTCATTTTCATTGTTATTGCAAAGAGTAACTGGTTGGCAATGTGTTCTTTAAACCAAATGATGTTTTGGGTGAACTCTGTATAAGCTGTCCATGAGAAAATATATAAAGCAACCTTGAGAAAATCAGAAGCTGATAGATATGCATGAGACCAGTGGGGTTCTGTAACAATCTGTGGAAGCAAATGTTTGTTTTTTCCAAGAGTGAGCTCAATGTCAGGGGAGCTCAACAAGTTTATGAAAAGATTCTTCATTAACAGACAACTGAATTCAGTGACTTGAGAAGTACTTTCTGATCCTGTATTCCTGTAAGAGAGAAAGAGCTTGCTAGGGAAAATATTCATTTAAATTTGAACAAACCAAAAACAAATTTCATGAATTAAACATCTTGTTCTATACAAGGAATTCATTATAACCATTTTCATTTAAAGAAATTTCAGTAAGGCAACAGATCTAATGAAGCAAGAGGAAGATGAAGATCATTTATGAGCTATCAGGCTCAGCTCACTCCCAACTCAGAATGATAAAGGGATGAAATAAGAAGAGAAACTTTAAGTATTAAATTTTCCAGCCTGAGAAAAATACACTGGCCAAAACACTACTGGTTCTGATTCTTCTGTATATGGTAGCTTATGTATATTTATTTTGTAAGTAAACTTGTAATTCTTGGTCTTTAAGTTGTCTGTAAATTTTCATGAAAAATGGGAGTGTTCTTCTGAACATATAGAAAATTTCTTCTTTGAATGTTTCATTGATCACAGTTCAAATAGTCAATACCTGGACTGTAAGTAGTTTAAGTACAAAGAGTGAATAACCTGTGACAGAGCAGGAGACTTTTTGATGACACTGGAAGATGAAAGGATGAACTGTGTCAAGAATTCTTTTCTTAGTTTTACCACCAACTGCCAGCATGAATTCTTGACCAAACACTCCAAAAGTTTCTAGTCAAATTTTTAATTTCTATGGACTGGATCCCCAGAAACATTTAATTACTTAACTCAGGTATGCAGACAGATGACTTCATTCTAATCTTTGCAGAATTATCAGTGAGTCATTTACTTCCAGATCTTCAAAGACCTTTTGACACCTAATTTCCATTGAAATCAATTAATATCACCAAGACCAAAATAAGTAGGTGCTTACTGGTGACTTTGAGATAAATTCTTAAACACATACTCAGATATAAAAAGAACCTAATAAATATAGGCGTTAGAAAAAAAAAAAGAAAAAAAACCACCTGAATTTGACAGGATCCTAAAGACTGGTAACGAAAATTATATAGGCAGTACTATAATAAATAGGAATTATTTCAGGGTTAATAAATAAATAAAACAAAATTTTTGTTATGGAGGTTCCATTAACTATTTTTTCTTTTCTGGATGACATGTTCATTGACTTTATAAACAAATGTTTCAATAAATCTAAAGGTTCATATTCAAAACACCATACAGTTATAAGTTTCCATCCTGTGGAATCAAGTGCTCTGTAAATAACTGCTTCAAAAGAAAATGAGGGTGTATGGAGGTGCTTAAATTGGCATCAGCATATATACCTAAAGATTGCTTCATTTATGACACTCATATATAGCTCCAATTAGGGAAGTGCTGGTCCATAAATAAAGTTCCCTGTTAAAATAACGTCCTATAAAAGTCTTCTATTCCCAAAAACTGTGATAGCACTTCTGGATATTTCAAAGGATCATTGTTTTAAAATAAAGAACATATCAGCAACAAAGTCACAAAAGGAGCCCCTCAAAAAAAAAATAAATTTAGCTATCTTAGGTTTCATGAAAGCTGGGGAAGTTGCAGAGGACTTTGTCCATTCAACTAGGCATGCAGTGTCTGTTTCACTCTATCACTGCTCAGATATCCATTCAAGGAGCAAGCAAAGCAAACAGACTATGAAAAGGCCTATAAGTGTGTGGAAGAGCTTTCTTTTGGAGGGATTACAGTAAGAAGGGGGGTGTTCTGGTTTCAGCTGGGTTAGAGTTACTTTTCTTCCTAGTACCTGGCATAGTGCTGTGTTTTGGATTTAGTAGGAGAAGAATGCTGATAACACACTGATGTTTTAGTTGTTGCTAAGTAATGCTTAGACTAGTCAAGGACTTTCTTTTTCAGCTTCCCATGCTCTGCCAGGTGCACAAGAAGCTGGGAGGGGGAACAGCCCAAGATAGTTGATCCAAATTGACCAAAGGGCTATTCCATACCATATGACGTCATGCTCAGTATATAAACCGAGGGGAGTTAGCCGGGGGGCAGCGATCGCTGCTCGGGAACTGGCTGGGTGTTGGTCGGCGGGTGGTGAGTGGTTGCATCACTTGTTTTCTTTTCCCTGGGTTTTGTTTGTCTCTCTCGTTCTCCTTTTCATTACAATTATTATTATTATTATTATTATTATGATTATTACTACTACTACTATTACTATTATTATTATTATTATTATTTTATTTCAATTATTAAACTGTTCTTATCTCAACCCATGGGTTTTCTTACTCTTGCCCTTCCGATTCTCTCCCCCATCCCACCGGGGAGGGGGAGGGTGAGCGAGCGGCTGCGTGGTGCTTATTGCCGACTGGGGCTAAACCACGACAGGTGTAACTAGCACTCTTTTTTGTAAAATCATCTTGTTGGAAGCACATGGCAAGTGCAGATAAGGAGGCCACTTGATGCATGTGGCAGACTTGGAAGCATAGGGCAAAGAAATAATCTTCCAAGATCAGTAAGGTCATGTCTTGCTCAGCTGTGATCTCAGAACATCTCTCTGCCCCTTAATTTAGCAAAAAAAAATTTTTTAAAAAAAGAAATGACAGCCTTTACAATGAAGAATTTGTTTTGTTTAATGGCTGACCCTTTTCAGGTATTCATTTGATAAGTACTATTCAGTAGCTAACTCATGAGAAGGAGACATCAAAGTAACACAGCTTAAAATGAAAAGCTATATACAAATTATTTTATATACTCAGTCACATAGATGCAAACAACAGTTGTAAAGGTGCAAAAAAAAAGCATTTGACAGAGGTTTGGAAGTTCTCAACTTTTTTGAAGCAAAAGATTATGGCAAAGCCTAGACACACACACACACTTTCTTCATGCCACAACTCCCCCAAATGCGAAATTCAATAAAAGAACTCAGTTCTATAAGGGCCACAGTGCAGAAAGCATATTGACCTTAAAGTGCCTTGGACAAGAGTTATCAGAAAGACAATAAATCTAACACACAGTTTTTAGGTTGCCAATTATAAATACTTTTTTCTCTGGCAACTTATATCTACCTCAGCCGTCAGGCCCCTAGAAAAATACCACCTCAGTCACTGTGAGGCTCTGTTATTTCAACTGATTGTTGACTTCAGTTGGTTGAAGTTTCAGTTATGTTAATTTCCCCTGAAGAAAAGTACATGAGGCTCTTGTTAGTAATGATCTAGTCACTCCCTGACACAAGTACATTATTTACCAGTGATAGTCACAAATACACAAAAGAGAGATTTCTCTTCCTCTCAAAATAAAATCCATCTTTGTTGCTAGTTTGCATCTTCCACATCTCCGAGTATGCATAATGTTTTAATAGGCAAAATGCAATCTTTTTTCTTCTGCTAATATATCAACCATTTAATGAAATGTTTAAATATATTACTTCCAGATGGTTACAGTGGGATTTCCTTTCCACTGTAACACATTCTAATGCAGTACTTTATGTTTCTAATATACTCTAGAAATTGACAAAACTGTAAGGGTTTCATTCAAGTATGGGTTATAATATGAAGTGTCCTAGTTGCTTCATCATGAATAAACAGGCTGAGGATCCCATGGGGTACAGCTTTTCTGTGGGGGGACTTCAATAAGGCTTAAGGATAAACTACTTATAGTATGCTTTGCAGAGTCTGGCATGAGAAACCACACACCAGAAAATCAGCTAGTAATCAGATACCAGATCCTTAAACTCCAGAGTTCCTCTCTGTAATTCAAACTTCTTCAACCACAGACAACTAAGTCAGATTTTACAGGCTTCTCTTGTACCATGCTTTTACTCCCTTAGTTTGCATTTCTTAAGTCTTGGAAAGCTTCATATGTTTTACAAGACTAATTGTACAAATTAAAATAGAAACTATTCCTAAATCAGTTCATTTCAATACATGCTATTTTTAGAGTACTTTAGTTGACCTTAAGAATCTTTTACCCTGCTTTAAGTACATATAGTAGGATACCATAAATCATACAACAGCATAAAAACCTAGCATTTGCTATAATGCTGTAAGTTAGAACTGTGATTTTCTTCATACTTCATAGCAGGAAGAAATTTTACAACTGATTTCATTATAATTGAGTTTAAAAAGCAGAATGTAATTTAACTGGAATTTAAAATGCTGCACTTACAGGAATACTTTATTTATCACAAGGTCTAGGAGTCTAGAATTGACTAAGACAGTGATGATGATAAATCAGTGTAGCAGAGTTAATTTCTCAGACTTACACTGGATTTAGTCACTCAGCCCTCAGAATAATGAAATTGCATGGCCAAATTCCTCCACTACTGAGAGAATTTAGGGATAAGGGACTTCAGCTACTTTTTTTTTTTTTTGAGAGAGAGACAGACTTTCTAATGGTACTGAAAAAAATAAACCTGTGTAAGTCACAGCAGTCTAATTCATCATCTTCCTTTCCTTTTGAAATTATAATTAGGATCACAGTTTATAGATGTTCCAGGCACACTCAGAGTTCATTGCCTTTATCAGACAATCTAAAATAGTATGTGCCTGGTTAGTGCACAAACTTTAGCATACAGCTAGAGAGAAGTTGCAACAATAAACTAGCTGCTTCCCTAAAAAAAAAAAAACTAGCATTCCCAGTGTAAAAATAGTTCAAGCACTTCAGAAACAATGAAAAATATTTGCTTGCCACTAGTAATAACATTTCCATTTTGGTCTTATGTGTGCAGTTTGCATTAGTGAGTCAAAAAAGATGTAGTTTTGTATCTTGCCTCACTAGCAGTAGCAACTAAATTAAAATGAGCCATAACATTTTATGATGATGTTTCTTAAATTCCCTGTTTCTACAGATGTATATACCTATTTGTGTGTCGCTCTGAGTCTACATTTTTCAGTCTCAGAACAATGAATCCTACACTTTATCAGTCAGTAGTCAGCTGCAGTGTCAGAGCAGCTTGCTTTATGTTTTGCCTATTTCTATTTATACCACTGAAAGATTTTGATAATAGAGCTCTGACCAACCCAAAATAATCCCTTCCTTCATGCCCCTTTGGCAGTAACCCCAATCTACACTGACCTTTGACTAGCCAGAATAGCAGGTAAGCATTTGGAAAGTTCTGTCCAGACTATGATTCAGTGGTACTCTTCTGGAAGGTTATTTATTTATTTTCAAAGTGATACATAAGTGTGTATAATGTCCCCCTCCGGTGGACAGCTACAAGAGCCATGGTAGATTGCACGTGACCAGCTGCTGCTTTAACTGAAGAAAAACATACATGTGTTCTTACACATTTAAGTTCTCTACACAAACCCCCACTATCTGAAATGCATTTTATGCAGCCACATGTACCCAGTGGGAATCATTTTTGTGTTACAAGAACTGTACTGTCTCAGGGCTTCAAGTCACATATATAAAGTTACATTGGAGGTTTGTATTATATTTTTGTTTAATAAACACAAACTTAACTACAATGGATTTGTTAATGATGGTCTAATTATACTTTTTTGTAAGCATACATACAAACTTTGTATTAAAACATCTCAGCAGTGCACTTTTTAATGTGCTTTATAAATTAAATGAACCAGAAACATTTCTAAACTATAATGGCAAATGCATCTGTGCCATAATCCCAAGAGTGAATTTCACTGGTCAGTGTTTCCTTCTGTTGTCTTAATTTAAAACACTAAAATAAACAAATGTAACTATCAAGCACATGTACCAAACACCCTTTAATCTTGATTGCTACAAGGCAAAATTCGGTGTCATTTGCATTACTATTACTTAATCCCTAGGCTTTAGACTGGAAACAGCATTCCTTCACTTTTGACAGGCAGATTATAGAGATGACTGTCTTTCTCCAGCACTTCTTAAATGCCTCCAGTCATGGCTTAATTACCTTTATTCCTCCTCTTCTTTTTTGGTTCATGGCCTAAAACAGCAACGTTGGCAATCAATGATCAGTGCTTTAGAATAAGCCATCAGCTTCCATTATGAGAAATTTTTATATCTCCACCAGGGTTAACATACTTTCAAGCACTAATTTGCAAGAAAATGCCCCAGCAGATACAAGAAATGAATATGCCTTCAGTATCCCATTAAGCACAAAGCTCAAATATCATGTTTCACCTGTTTGTATTCAGGAAATGAGAAGCATCAGTGTATCACATCAATATGTATTTGTGCACAGCATCCATTATAATTCCTCCCACAGACAAATCTTAATAAAACACACACTATCATCCAAGAGTTGCCATGTCACCTGTCCACAATGTTTCTAGAATTCAACTACCCTTGCCAGGTTATATTCCTGCCACCAACAATACTTAATTCCATCTCAATAGATATTTAAAAAAAAAAAAGTTTACAAATAATCCTCTACTAAAAAAGTCTGGTTGAAGTTCTTTTCTTCTAACCAGCATAGAAAAACATTTCTTTTAAATATAGACTAGATTACATATAATAGGCTTTTTGCTGCCTGTTAGTGCCCATCAGCCAAAGAGGGACTGCAGTTTGTTAAAGAGTGCTGGTAAATGTTCTGCTATCATTAAAAGAAACATAACAGTATGATTGTATATTTGGAAAAAAACACAGGCACCTTTGCTATCATTTTCAAAGTAGAAGCTCTGTAACTGCTAGATTCCATCATTACTACAGCTATTAACACTGAAAATTTATTTAANCAAAAGAGACGTTCAGATTCTAGGAAAGATCTGAAGCATTTTCAAAGTTTTATTCCTTGGCAAGAGTAAATTTTCATCTCGATCAGGGCTGACAGCTGTCATTCTTTTTCCTCAAAGACATGGACAGTGCTATAGTCTTCCTGAAGCAAGGATGAAGTGAAATGGAAGACATTAGCACATGCATGCACTTTATAAGAAACTTTGCATGGGAANACATTAGCACATGCATGCACTTTATAAGAAACTTTGCATGGGAAACTATGGCTTTGTCTTTTTGTGAAAGAGGATCAAATCCTGGTGGGGGTGGTCATGCTTGGTGCCCTCAGCAGCAAAGGCAGTAGTCTAGGTAATCTGAAAGCTCAAGATAATGATCAGCTGAGGCAAAGTTTGTCAGATCTGACACTTCTCTTATCAAGCATGAAACATACAAGTGTATTTGTCCTGGGATACACAGATGAGTTTATTCATACTGATGAACTCATAAAGGTACCAGCTGTATGCATCAGCAATCATAAATGGGCCAGCATAGTAAAATGCTTAGTACTGCCAGGGCAACATAACTATGATGCAATATCCAAATACATTGCAATTGTGCTAAAGTATCCCACCTCACAATTTTGTTACTGTTCACAGGAAATGTTGAAGGGAAAGAAAATGTACAATGGTATATATTTTTCATTAAAAACTAGGTAGCAACTTTAACATTTTTTTTCTTCAATGTATAACCATGCTCTATAAAGAAAAAACAAGTATCACGGAATAATATTATGTCTCTGACATATTCAGTAAGCTTTATTGCTTTTCTGTATTTAATCACATTTTTAGTTGCGATAATCATGCATTCTTCCCCTCATTCTTCTTTACTGTAGTTTCACAGTAGAACTTATAGTCACCGATACATTCAATGTCAAAAAATTAGCAATATCTGCCATTTGACTTCTTTTGCTTGATTTCAGAATTGTTAAATTCTCATCTAATCTATTGAGTATACTATAATATCCCTTAAAAGCTTGCCATTCTTCCTTAAGAAAAATAGATATGATTAACTTCATTTATTTTTCTACATTTACAGAAAAGTCCAAATGCTGCAGTATACTTATTCAAAGACAAATCAATACAATTCACAATGGAAGAACTATTAAACAGCAGGCATCTTAGTGCAAATACATTATCAAAACTAATTTTGGCAGCTGTTATTAAAAAGACTTCTTTTTTTAAATAATATTTTTAAGAACTGTAGCAAATAAATTCAGACGAAGACTGAGGTGAGTTCTAAGTAAAACTTTTTCAGAATGTGAGGAAAGACTGACTAAAGCCAGAGAAAAAAAACATGGTTTGAATCATGCTGGAGGAGAGCAATTGCATTATAGTGAAGACACCTCTTTAAAACTGTATTTCTGTTATTAAC
>VYZW01030627.1:56002-74446 GCA_013401315.1 Balaeniceps rex | reverse complement strand
ATGCAGCCTTTCCAGTGTGTTCTTACACAATGCTAGCTGGAAGACCCAGGGAAGGATGCCCTGTGCATATCAGCAGCAGGTGGTACCAAAGGAGAATTGCTCAGCCAAATGAGATCCAAGTTTCCCTGGAAGAGCTGGAGAGCAGCTCTGAGCAGGGATCCCAGTTATCTAGCTATAGCTATAGCCATTTTGTTTGTAACTGATGTTCAGAAATTACCACTGGAAAGGAGATTTTGACTTTAGCCCTTAGTTATGAGGAAAAGTATACTGTTTTTCATGCTCCTCCTGTTTACACAGTGAATGAAAGCTACACCAGCAGGCATTTGTAAGGGCCGGATAAGGGAAAATCCTTCAGCCTCACCTAAATTAGGCCTATGTGAAAAGACCCGTAAGCAATCCTGGTGCAATTCTTACTACCTTAGAAGGGGCAGATGATGGGATTTAGCGTATTTGCTTCAGCCAGATCCTTCTTAACTTTCAAATTATTTGAGCCACTTCAGATACAGGGGCTCTTTCTACCACATAGCCTTGAAACAAGTAGGTAGAGTAAGTTTCCCAGGGGGGAGAGTTTATACCTTAGCCCTAACTCTAGCCCTTGATCTCTAACAAGTGAATCATTCACACTTATCAGAAATAGATTTTCCTGAGATCATCTGGCAGGTGAATATATCAGCGTGAAGGAAGGATGATAACCTTCCAGAACAAGTTGTCTCCAGCTGCTTCTGAAGCCTGCGATACCCCAGTTAAGAAGGAAAAGTCCATCAAAAGGCAAGGAATCTTGTTTATAATCAATATGGTTTAGCTTTTTATGTTTCTTCTGCTGTGTAATTTGTCAATATATCAATAAACCCTTTTATAATGAGGTAGCTAAGACAAAAGCTAAGACTTTACTGAATACCAAACTTGCTTTCTGCAAAAATATGTGATCACAGCAAAAGCATTTTTTTCCACTGGTGAAGCATTTTCAGTATTATTACAAAGGACCCTTACTGTTTATTACAGTCCCTGACAAAATATCAATTCCAAAGCTTTTCTCAGTATCTTCAGTTGATGTTTTGTCAAGTGACATTCAAAACCATTTTTATTTTGAAAAACAAAACCAAAACAAAATTGAGCCTATTTCACATTCTTTTTATTCTTGTACTTTACTGAATTTTTCAAAATTATTCCAATACATGTACAATGCTTACATGGCATACTCTCAAATGCCTCACAATAGAGAAATTCAGTTCACATTTCCTCTAGAAAAAAAAACACAAAACAAAACAATCTACAAAACCTCTCAGAAAATGTATCTTTCCCCAGTTATATTCAGTGGGGGACATTAAAAATTCAATATTTGCCACCTTGTAATAACTTCTGGACACAAAACATTTCCTTCATGCTGCAATAGGTTCCTCTAGTCTAAACACAGGGGGAACTAGAAGAAAAGTACACACTTGAAACAGTACTAAATATGATACCGACAATACACCTCTGATCCTGACATCACTTTTCCCCTTATTTTTTCCTATAATTCCTATCATTCATTACAGATACAGTATTTATTTTTTATAATGATTAATATGTAAAAATCGGTACATAGAAACCAAGTAACAAGAATGGGTCTAATTAAAAATTTATATTATTACAAAAATAACTATTATATTAATCAATATGAAGACTGAGATATTCAGATCAGTAGGACATTTTTAGTTCTAACATTCATCCTCCTTTAAGGACATGAGGACAGCTGATTTAGTAAAAACCTTAGCTGAGATACATCGATATATAGTATTTGGATTAAAATCACGTTGGGAGCTATATTGCAAGCTAGTAGGTATCTCCATTACAAGAATGCCTCATATTTTACAGCACAAAGTTTGTACAGATTAAGATCTGAAGGAAACAATCCAAAAGGGACTCTACAATTTTATCTGAAAATTCACCAGCAAAAGCAAATGGATAGTTGTGGATCAAACTAACCTTTGCTGTAATCTTACAAAAATCAATGAGATTCAAGGATGAATATAACTTACTGCTTATAAGAACACTTTAGTACAAATACTTTATGTAGTAAAATCTGTTTCTTGAGCTGATACCCCTCAAAACATGTGATCCACTTGGTATCATTATTCTAATATGACCTACATATTTAACTTTTGTCTATATTTTCCTCAAACTTGCACAAAATTACCTCCACTTTTTGTCCACCTCAATGCATTATCCAGGCTTTTGCCCTCTTATGTTAAATGAGACTAAACAAAGTTTCTGAAATATATAATACAAAACTATGTTTTCAGGTAATAAATTATTTATATTGCAGTAGAGTTTAGAGATTGCAGTGAGATCGATGTATTAGGCACTGCAGTGACACAGACTGGGAGAGAGAAAAAACTTTTCAGACACACCAGGCAAAGAGTGAAAGAGCAAGAACTACTTTTTCAGATGAGTTAGGACACGCAGGTTGGAGTTACTCACAAAATCTGTGACAGCATACAGTGCTGAACTTTTATCTCAAGTTACACTCCACTGCTTTAACAACAAAGCCTTCCTTCCTACCTATTAATATAAAGCCCACTCCAAAAAACCCAGTATTACATCTGCCCCATTAAGTTAGCAATTCCAAACATCATGCTACTTCGCATTTGTATAACTCTAACATCAAGAATCTCAAAGCACTGTAAAGCAAAACCAAATAGAACTAGATTATCCTCACTTTGCAAGCAGTAAAATAAAAAGAGGCATTAAGGGTAAAGTCATCTCACCTAACTTTGGCCATCTAAAAGACAGTGTTGCCTAGGCTGCTCCTTTCACCACTGGAACGAGGTGAGCATCTTGAGAGGGCAATTCCTTCTCTTCTCAGATACGTGGCTAAGTCAGTCACCAGAGAAGGCTCTCCCTTTCTTCTGCCTATTCCTTCCATCTAGCCTAGATGCCTAGACTAAATGACTCGTGTTTAGAGGAGTGAGCTATACATCCCTACCCTATCACAAAGTAGATCTCTCTTCAGTGTTCCCTTGGTATCTTTTCTAAGAGGCAAAACGGTGCCTGGCCAAGGACTGTATGTGCTGACTAGTCAGCACACACACACGGGAAGTTAGGTGCGCACTGCCAGACCTATAAGTGTACTGACAAATGAGACAAACAGAACTCATTGCTTCTTAGCATCCAGGTAGTCTAACAGTTGACCACCATTTCCTGAGCTACCAGCAGGCCAAACAAATGGCCGTAAGTTGCTAGGTCTAGCTGAGATTTGTGCCGCTCTTAGCCCAGAATGGAAGCCCAGCAGGAATACTCAAGGTGCTGTCACAATATAAATAATGGTTATAAATAAAACTCACATCAAAATGAGATTTTTTCCAAGAAGGGTGATAAAAGTCTGCTATCAGACTTTGATCACAAGTCCTACTACTCAGAAAAGGAAATACCTCTGAATCCCAGTGCAAATGAATCTGTCTGTGGCTGAAATAACTTTTAAAGACCAGAAATGCTTCTATCATTTTCTCTGTCAACCCAGAGATCAGATTTGGGGGTCTAAAAATGCTTGACTTTTCTATGCAGATTTGCACACATCAGAAAAATCTGACACTATACTACATGACAGGATCTTGAAGCTCTAAAGTAACTGTGAAGCAGTATTTCAAATAGCTCTTCCAAAATGAAAACTGGTTAACACAAAATTAAAGTGATGCCTCTTCCAACATTAAAACAGACAACGGGAATGCCTTGTCTCTCCCACAAACTAATGACTTAGACTAACAGCTTCCATTCTATGCATAGAAAGTTAAGTAATGTATTTCAGTGTTTTTGCCAAGTAAAACCTGGGAAGGAGTTTCCTGAAGAAATTATACCAATGGAGTCGCATGAAAAAATACCAGCACTTTCACTCAATCACTTTCCAAATCCTAAAGGGAATGAGAAAGCTGCAGTACCTCAAGAATCAGGTTTTGCAAATTCAAGCTTCTCCTCTTTCTTCAGTTACTGGCAAAAAGCACCCATTAGGTGCATGTAAAAGCACTGAAGTCTTGCTTTAAAACAAAGCACCGCTGTGTAGCAAATGAACCTGAATCGTACATGCTTATCACAAGCCCAGCAGTTAGCACTGAGCCAACAGCTAGAAACAGCGCTACCACACTCATGCTTCTCAGTTTTAGCAAGTCGCTCTGTTTAAAATGAAAGTAATATGCTAACAGTTCCCCAACCAGTATTTGTATCGGTATTATAAATGGTTATCTGTTATCAGCAGAGAAGAATCGATACTTAATGCAGTAGCTAAAGACCAGCTCTCACTGTTTCACAGCTGAAGGGAGAGAAGGGAGAGGGACGCTAAGGAGCAGGACTCCGACTGCAGATCCTGCCACCAGTACGCACAGCAGCAGCGAGCACCCGACCGGCTCATTTATCAAAGAGCAGAAGGATCTTCCAGGGCCAAAGCAGTGGAATGGCCTTTCCTAGGAATAAATTTGCACTGCAGGTCTTACCACCTTCTTCCATACATGCACAATTTATTTATTTGACCTGCCCGTTCCAGAGAGAGCTATGCTCAAGAAACAAGACCTATCAAAAAACCACAGTGGCCTCGACTCTTTCTCCAGGTGAGAGGATGAGAAAACAAATGGAAAAGCTCTCAGTTAACTCAGTGATGAGTGTATCCATACGCTAATAATGCTAACGCTAATAATTCCTACTGCAGGTACCTGTCAATAACACTTTTGGACAATTTTTTTACGGGCATGAAAGTAATCTTAATACTTCGCCAGAGTAATATCTTCATATCCATCTACTACCGTTAACTTTCCAAACCAGAGCAAGTGACATTATGCGTAGGAATTAGACTGATTTGTTAATGTTTGTTTTTATGGGGAGGAAAAAGAATATCTTAACTCTGAAATTTCCACTTTTGTTAATGATTAAAAATTTATTTAAATATTAACTTTATTAAATTAATAATTTATACAACACTCCTAAAATTTACTTACAACACATACTAGCCAAATCTGTTTGTTGTTTTGGGGGCAGGTAGATGGAGTGGGTGAAGCATTCAGACAAAACAAAACAGTTTCCAACAGAAGGATATAGACCATGTTCTATTTATCTGAGAATAACATCTATTATTTAGTGTGGAGCAAATATGTTCAGTGGCTAAATGGTCTCTTTCAAATGACAGAGGGATTTTTTTTCCTCTTTTTGTTTAGTACAACATGCCCCTGATATACCCAAATAGCTCTATTTAAAAGGCAATCTTTATTAGGTAATTTTTAAAATGGAAATTACGGTATGTACTAGCAAAAATTGCTTGGCCGTTTACTTACTGATTCTTTACAGAGGCCAATTATTTTACCAACAGACAAGATGAAATCTGTTACAAAAAATGGGACTTATATGTTAAATCCCATTTGTAGCAGAGAGTTATTTTGTTTCTAGGACTGGTCACCTAAAAAAAAAAGGGACAATAAATTGAAGACTGTATCCTACTTGAACAGTAATAACTGGTGCCCCAAACACTTTCCATCACAAATCTCGCTGGCACGATTCCTACTTTACAAGTGAGAAAAACCTATCTGAAAAACAAGTCGAGGTGAGATAAAGAACAGAAGAAAATAAAAGGCTTCCTAAATTCTAGTCTTGTGCTTAGATGATTACATTACTGTTTCTGACCCAGTCACATTATATCTTCTCATTTTTTAAAGAAAAAGGTCCTGCATTTTTAACGTCTCTCTTGCACATCCACCTTTGTATCCATATTTGTGTAATCCACTATCATAACTAAAATAATCCATTAAATAGGTATCATGGCCATTCAAATCTGAAAGCGAGTGTAAGATTTTGGTCCTTACAATATCGAGTTTATCTGTGTAAGCCCCTTAAAACATTGGGTATTTCTGTTCAGCAGAGTCCCTCCAATGTGTACACTTACATAACCCTCCCTGTGATACCACAGGCAGCACTTTCCAGTTACGTAGAGCCCCGCCAGTTAAAAAAAGTCGAGAGTTAACAGCAGGATGCTGGCGTGAAAAAAGCTTAACTTACAAACATGTTCAGATCTCCATTGCCCAAAAATCTGAGTAGTGTTCCAGATATGTTATGTTAATCTGTTACACAAGATCATCTGACATATGAATATTTTTTTAAGGAGTACTGAGGGTGGTGTTGGGGGTTGCATGAAGGCAGGTGGCTAAAGTTATTACTGAATTGAAGAGGATTATTTTAATTATTATTGGACTATTAACCCTCTGCATGGTCCTATTTAGCCAGTTTTGTTGTGTTTACGAGTAATATGATTTATAACCATTGTACTTGAAATTACTGGTGATCACCGAGCATTTGGGAATAAAAATAGATATGATTAGATGTGCAAAGCTCATTTGAATGCTGTTTTATGCATGGACTGGGTTTCTATCCACTAAAAAATAGCCCTTAATAATAAGATATCAAGGAAAACACAGTGAGAAATTATATTTTATGTATAATATGTGATCTGTGTATTCTAGATACACCTCATAATGAACGTGACCAAATACTGAACACGAACTGAAGAACAAACCTTTTGTGTTGATGCAAAATTTGAGTGGCAGGAAAAAAACATAACAGAAGATAAGGGTTTTCATTCACAATGAAATGTAAATTAAAAAACCATGGATACAAAAGAGTAGAAACAAGAAAGGTAATATAACAAACTTACATTTCACCCTCCATCATTACAAGGATCAAAACAGGGACATACATCTTCATTCTAGTCAGATGGCCACTATAGTAATAAATTGTAGTAGCTCATAATACAAATAAAAATATCAAGGACTCAGTTATGGTTTAAATTGAAACAAAGCATACCATAACAAAAAAAGAAACAAAACAAACCTAAAGTCTATGGGGTTTGGGTTTTTTTTTTTTCAAATGAGGGACAAAATATACATGGAAGTAAGTATATCTCTGTTTATGGAATCACTTTGTCTTTAACTTCACTGGGAACAGCATGAAGCTCAGAGACTTCCCTTACCAAGCCTATTTTCACTCTAAATAGGTCTTGATGGTGCTGTAGCTGCGGAGCCAAAAAAAAAAAAATGAGGCCAAATTTTATGTGGTCATGCTAGCGTGGTGGAAAAGCTTTTGTGAGGATTTCATGTTGTAACTGCATTTGTACATCTGGCCCCTCACAGACCTTTAAAGACTTAGACATCTATAGATACTTACACGGATTATTAAATGGCCTGTTAGTAGAAGAGGTGGATTCAGGACACTGCCACATTTGAATTCGGTATCTGCAGCTGGACTCTAACATTTCATGTGGATACTTAAAGCATTAATGTTATTCTATCCTGTAGACCTATATTAACAAGTTTGATGTAACAGATGGGAGCTTTTTCAAAAAAATGTAAACAGCTGATCTAAGAGCCAGCACTTCCTATAGACAAACCTTACAGTGAAATATAGTACTCTACTGTTTATTCCAAACACATCGCGGCACTGTAAGTAGACCACTTTACACAGTGAAGAAATACAGTAAACGTAAAATGAACACACCTCAGGAATTTCTCTTCGCACTTTCACCAAGTCTAAATAGAACATTCTCCCTCAAATTCTCTGCTTCTGACCCCTCTATAAAAAAAAACAAAAAACCACAACAAACCAACCACACAAACGAACAAAAAACCTAGGAAAATATTGCCCTCTATAAGCCAGGGCAGATAATTTGAACCAAATCTCACTGAGTCTTCTTGCAGGGCTTCTCATTGTGCATTCTCAACATCACCACGTTTCTGAATTTTGCTAATTTAAATATTATACTCATTTTAATATTATCTATTACACTAGACCTTACTGATTGTCTGCAATGCAAGTAGTTTCCTAAACACATACTTACAAACCTGCTCCTTAATAAACTACTTCATAAATAAGAGAAGCACAAGAAAACAGTGGGGTTTTTTTGGAAATGGGGTTTTAACTATTCTTCTTGGATTACCCTCTTTGAGTTGCATGCTTGCTCTTGCACATATATTTTAAGGGCATGTTAATAATATAAATGGTTACAAATACAGGACCAGCTAGTTTCTGCATTTTTCACATTGCATATTTGCTTTAGCACAACTGAAATTAATAACAATAGCTGCATCTGACTGCGGTTCCTTCTGGTATGATTTCTGTGATGCAGTAATAAAAGACACTGAAAGTTCAGTGCTCTGGAACGATAACTCTAATTATTGTAACGTTTACTACAGGAAATTACCTATTGGACAACCCTACCCAGAATCCTTAGCAGGAAATGGGACGGGTTTCTGTTTGTGGAGAGAAACAGCCAGCCTAGTGCATCGTTAGCAGCAGTGCTTGAGAACTGTCCTCCGTTACGTAGGGTGAAAGATGGAAAACTGCAGCTCCTACATGAATTCAATATGTGACAGATTCCCGGAACTGTATCTGAACATGGGTTGGGTTTTTTTTCCCTTGGAAAGTAAGAAAAATCAAACTGTTTAAGGTAGCACTCCCAAGTAGTTGACAGTATTATCTTAATAACTTGGTTAAATAAGTAAACAACAAGAAAAAAAATCCCTGTTCACAACAGGCAGTGAAAGCAGAGCAGAACCGCATGATGGGAACTGCCTAAAAGTAGCACTGAATCTCTGTGGTCAGAGTCCAACTTGCATGCTTTTATTCAGATGTTCTTCTCTTTCTGTGAGTCCATAACACGCTTTTATAATATGGCTAGTATGCATCAGAGAAGAAATATCCACATTTATTAGGCTTATGACAGTGTAAACACCATTAGAAGTGGTTCTGGTATGACAACCCTTATTTTGCACTTCTCTGTTTCTAACCTCCTTTGTCAATTCTCACTCTCATCCACTTAGCACTTCCATTTATTGTCTCAGGGCCAGATTTTCAGTACTTTCTGTTCATCTCCAGCTCTCTCTGCAGCTTTGTATGACAACCAAACTGACTCCCCTGCTGTCATTTGGGATACTTTTAACATTAACTGGGCAAAGTCCACATTCTGTTACTTCAAATATTTCTTGAGTATCTATTCACTCTGTGCTTTAGAGATCTCCAGACTTTAGTTTACATTCTTTAAGATTTGATTTTTGCCCCAAGTCCAGTATTTTTGTAATATAACCTTTATATAAAACAAATGTTCCAGTACATGCAGAAGATTAAAGGAATGAAGGAGGTACTCAGCTGTCCTTTAATTTTACATGTGTTTAATGTTATCTTGGAGAAACGTACCCGTTTTCATTTTGAATCTAATCTACAAGCTCTGTTGGATGATTGTGCAAAGAGCCAGCATGCTCGCTGTTTAAAGAAACAAAATGGAGCCAGGAACAAGCACAGGATGTTCAGTGGCACAACCCACTCGATAATGGATAATGTTTACTTACTCTCCAATACTCGGTACCTTTGACTTTATTTATCATACCCAGAGGATTAAAATCCAGAGGCAGTCAGGCTGGTGGTTTTTGTTTGGCCTCGTACACACAAAAAGCAGCTAGACATTTCAGATCTGGGTTCAGCTACCAAACTCTTCTTCTAGTTGCAGGAGTGGAGATGAAAGCAGGCTGTTTCAATTAGGCTGGCTATAGAGACGATCTGGAGATGTGAATTAATTGATTTGAAGACCAAGAGGGACAGCTCCTGCATAATAGAGGCCATGGAATCTCACTCTGTAATTACAGTTGAGTTCAGCTCCAAATCCAATAGAAATCAAAGGTGACCATATCAGGCCTGTCTCTAATCAAAAGTGGCTCTTTCCCTCACCACTAAGTGCAAAACATTCCATGTTTCTTTCTATTTCAAAAAGCCATTTGGGTTTAAAATGAACCTATGTGAAAGATCTTTATTCCTACACGGACAGGAACAAACTTTCCACTGCTGCATGAAAAGACTAGAACAATGAAAGTATTGGGAAGGGAAGTGGCGGGGGGAGGAAAGCTCTGCCTTTTTGGCAGTGCTTGCAGAACATTAGTTAGGGTAGGTGGAGTCCTGCTGGGTCTAACCAACTGCTCAGATCCCCCGTAACATTTTACTGGCCCCCAGCTTTACAGTGTACATCTCAGAACACGGCGAAAAAGCTCATATATACATATATTTTAAAAGACACAAAACTCTTGAGCACACATCCAAAGCAGATCAATTGCCTTTACAATATTCTCAGAACAAAATGTTCCACCAGCAGATCTGATAAGAAGAGCCAAAAAATGGAAAACACTTGCTACCGATTTATTGCAGTCACCCATAAACTATTACTAGAACATTATGTATTGGGGTTCAAGCCAGAAAGCTATTAAAGCGGACTGAACTAGAGTCTTTCCACTATGCTACTGAAGCATTAATAAGTCCTTAGAGAATTGTGTTTATGTTGAAAGAATCGTCTTATAATCAAATTTTCACACACAAAAAAATGCAGCTCTTTTTAGAATTACTGTGCGCCTTTGCTCTCTCCCCCACGTTGGCTAGTGTCTCCACAAATACCATCATTTTCGATGTTTCTGTCTGGCCCAAACCCTGACGTACATCCTTTGTGTTCCAAGCTGGACAAATTTCAAGATAAATGGTGCTAATTGACAATGTTAATGGTCGCAGGATGTACCACATCCTTTCCCCTGTTGTCTCTGCCTAAGTGTCTTTCTCGCTCCTTACAGTCATTCTTTGTGCAAGAAGAAAAAGAGTTAAAAGATAATGCTAAAAGGGCATCGCTACTTTTTTTTTTTTTGACTTAGACACATAAATAATAAACGTCCAGTGGTATTCTATGGGACTGTGTTTCCAGTCTTTATTACAGGAAAACCTCTAATAAGTCAAAAACCTCTCTTCCCATCTAAGAGACAACACTGATACACAGCAAGATAATGATTAACCCAATGGCTTAATGCTTTTACCTCAACAATTGTTGTTTTCCTTTGAAAAGGTGTATGCTTTCTCTTCGGTCACTTTCCTCTGATAGCACACAAGTGCAAACCATGTAACAGAGCAGGCCAAGTTCCTCTGTCTCTGGAAACTCTTTAAAACATTAAGTCTTAAGAGTTTAAGTGAACTAGGCCATCACTCCAGAAAGACTTCAGATTCTACTTGAATTAAGTACAAAAAAAGACCTAAAACTCCAAGAAGGGAAACCAGGTCCCTTGTATGCATTTATTTGTATTATACTCAGCAACTACTTTAGTTAAGAGTTGAAATTTGTTATATATATTAGTATTATTATGATATATGTTATTAATCATCATCATCACATAACCACTTCACCTATATCCCCACTCAGAGTCCTAGAGAGTGTAGGCCAGGGGAACAGTACGGAATTGTGGAAAGGACAAGCTTATGATAACATAAGGCCTTTCCTGATTTTCTTCTGCAATCCCTGGAATATCCTTACAGTTTGAGGGATGACTGGGAAAGCAGTCCTGGCTGCCAACTGACACATGGGCTGTTCTCACTGGGTAGGAAAAGTTAAACTTCCTTGCAAACAAGGAGAATCTTCAGCAATAAAGTACCATTGCAGTGGCTGTAAATACCAATTTTGCTGTTTTGTGAACTTGTTGGACAAATGTCATTACATTTGATCAGACAGTACTGATATACTTGACTTCAAATAGTCTGATTTGAAGAAACGTTAAGAACTTGCAGCTCTCACCGATGTCAATGGAGATTGCAGAAACTTAGGCTCTCTCCTTGACTTAGGCCTTTAGTATACACAGAGAAAAAACAAGCATAGCAGGTCAAATGTATCCCTTAAGTAACTTCACCCGATCCCACTGTGTTTTTTATCTCTTGATTAACAGCTGTGGGATATATTGCTTGCTCAGGCAGCACATTTATGTGTGGAGCTTTTCTATTTGCTTGTGTAATTAGTTACATTCCAATCAAACTTACCACAAAAATAATAAGCAATCATTTCTACCTGCACTAGTGCACAAGGCACCAGAGAGTGATTTTGCAGTAGATAAACAGACCACATCTACAACTAAATCTCTCTCTATGGTTTGCCTCTTCACAGCAGGATTCAGGCTCTGCTGTCATCATGAGAGTCAATGAAATCTTCAACTTGAGAGGTCCTTTTTGACTCTTCAAAGAATACAGAGACATGTGCTGGCATAACAACGTGTCAGTGAGATGTTTTAAGCGAGACCCTTAATATAATGCTGAAAAACTCTCACTATGCCAGGAAGAGGAATGAAAATACTTAAGCAGAAAAATCAACACCCCAGAAAGGCTTGGAAGCACTCAGGTCTCCGGAGGAGATTTCATCTAGAACCTCTGCAGCAACTGAGTTATTGCACCTTCTGCTCCAGCTCCATTAGTCCACACACAACAAAGAAGCTGTCCACTGCTTCACTGAAAGGTTTACATTAAGAGAAGAACTCTGGTGCCCAGGAGATATGTCCTAGATGTTTTCTGTGCTTAAAAGGCAAGATGTGCCTAGGATGATTTTTCTGTAAAGGGCAACTGAAGTATGGTATTAATAAAAAATAGACGATGTTAACTTATGTTAAATCTTTCTCTCTTCTCCAAAAATACACAACTGAAAAAAACCTACCCCAACAGGACTAATGCACAAGCAAGTCCTCTCTATCTGCCAAATATGTAGGTCATTTCAATGAGTGACAGAAACAAAGAGGCCTGATTTTAATTCATGAAATATTCCTGCTAATAGCAAAGTTATTGAGACATCTGTTAAAAGCCTGACCTGATATAATGGGGGGATATCTAAAATGACTGAAATGTCTATTTTAATTAATGCTACACTATTTTTATTGGGCATTTTAAAGAGGTACTGCTATTAACAATAACATTATATAAATTAGAAACAGGCCCACAATAATCCTCCAGATAAAATCTGGTGCTGTCTTCTAATGCTACTGTATGAGCTTTTATTTGTATGTGCACTATGTGTATATATTACAATATAGCAGATATGTAAAAAAAAAATATCTTAGAGTCGTAGCAGCCCAGTTTAAAGTTTGGCAGGGAACAGTTGGCAGACATAAGAAAAAAAAAAAAAAGAAGCAAATACATTTCATGGCCTGTATATAATTGAACATGCTTCAAATTCCTGTAATGGAAATGTCAATACCATGGAAATCCTTGAAACGTGGACACAGACAGATAAACGTGACTGAAGCCAAACACCTCTACCCAGAATGAATAACAGGCCTTCAGACAAAAAAAAAAAAAAATCTACCTAATAATAAACTACCCACTCAAGAATACTAACAAAGTTTTTGCTTTTGGGGTAGTGGTGAGGTGAGCAGAAGGAGGTGGAAGATAGGTGACAAAAGCTGTCATGAGGACTGCCCTGCAGAGGCAAGGTACAGATCGGATCTCCCCCAGTCGGCACACAGAGAAAGGCTGGGCGCCAGGAAGGACCCTCTGATGCCATGCGCAGGGCTGAGCCCTGGGTCATAACGAAGACAACAGCTATTCTGTTATTAACTTCAACAGAACAGAACCGATGACTAGCTTTCTTCTCTTTATGCTAGATGATGTACTAGAAGATGCATCGCACAGGTGGCAAGTACCTCATTCTCAGAGGCTGGATGCTGCTTCAGGAGCTCTTTGCTGAATGTTCTTCTTCACACTGGCTCACTCCCAAAAGCTGGTGTCAGAAAGGGGAGGCCAGGTTTTCCCAGGCCGCAGAGATATGAGCTAGAGTGAGGGGCATGGGTTCCAGGTCTTCGTTACAGCTCCTAAGAAAACAGCACAGCATCTGAACTCCAAACCAAAGTGAAATCTGAACATGCACCAGCCTTTCTTCTCTTTCTCCCCCATGTCCTGGTTTCCTCACAAGATTCTCCGTGCCCACACAGGTTGAAGTTGTAGGGCTTTCTGCAGTACTGCCCCTGCTATGGATGCCTTGTGGACCGATGAGATACTGAAGTGCATAGCAGAAAGTACAAAACCAACCAGGTATAACTGAGTAACAGCTCCTTAAAAAGCTGCCCAAAGCCTTTGAATCACATCATAGCATAAAATACAGCTCTGAAAGTTTACCAATAGACCACTTGTATGTATATTTTATATTTAATTCAAGGTTTCCTTTTTCTGAATCTAAAAAATGCTGGGTAGCAGATCAATATATTTTCATAAAGAACGCAATCTTGTTTCTAAGGGAGGAAAACTCAGAGAGACATCATTATTTAAAAAGTGTGGGTCAGCCAAGATAAACTCAATACCTGTGACAAAAAAATACTAGCATATGTAGAAAATAGGTCTAATATATGCTCATCCACCATTACAAATATCGTGCACCCCTCCCAACATCCACTTAAGTCATACCATACCACCTGATGTACTACCCATGTGAAATCTAGTCCTTTTTTATAAAATTAGCTAGGCAGAGATCTGGGGTTTACTGTTTCTCCTAAGATGCTCTATGAATGCTCAGAGTTTTACAAGCATGTCTTTATTTCTCCCTCCACAACCTATATTTTACCACTTTTCTTCCTGCTTTTTCCTTTTTCTGTTGCTTTGTGAGACATCAACGTACAATGTAAAATACGTAGACCAGGGAGACAAACTGCCTCTACTGAAGGTCTATCAAATGTACCAAACATACAGATTTTTTTCTTCAGCATATACTATAAAAGCACTACACACAGCTAACAACAGTAAGAGAGAAAAGTGATGATTTTAAGCTGCCAGCCTCCCCTTGGCAATAAAATGTTCAGTCTTGACTTCTCCAGTCCCTAAACTCTGAATACTTTTCTGTGCAATTCTAATAACTCTAAGTTGTATTTTTGAATGGATTATAAGCACACCTTAACAAAGCAAAAAAGCATCAAACAGTGCCTAGATGGGTTTTCTACTTCAACCGACATTTTTGTATTATTTCACACCTCTTTCCAAATTCATATTCTTCTGGTGCAGATAGTGGTTTCAAGGAAAATTCTTAAAATCCCTGCTTAATTAGGATCAAATAAATGTCCCCGAAGAACCATAACTGTGCCTTTCCTTGTAGTCATTACAAAATGGACACTATGAAAAGTAAATGGAGTAAAAGTCAGATCTGTTCTGAAGTATGTAAATGTCTCATCGTTATTCAGTAATACTTTCCTCCCTTTGCACCTCATTCAGGATCTTACTTGACAGTCCGTCCTCTTAGACCACCATTGCAAACAAACAAAAAGCACAATCCTATCATGTACTTCAGGGCAGGAATCAAGGACAGTGGATGTAAGCTACAGAAACCAACTGTGGGTCAAATTCCCTGTTGGAGAATTGCACTGCCACCTTCCCAGCCCAAGGAATGCTAACAAGCAGAATGATACTTAAGTAGTAGATTATTAACATCAATGAAAGCCTCTTACAAAGAAATGTCTTCCACTTGAAAAAAAAATTTGCATTTGTCTGCAGTTTTTTGTACTTCATATGGTTAAAAGTAACAGAATTGAAAGATATTAGTGGGAAAAACCATTATGCCATTTTCAGTGCATGTGCACTTCACAGCTTGTGTAATGAAAAGATTCATTGCTCACCCATGAAGTCAGGAGGTCCCAATCCTGCGAGCAGGTCTGTCTCTTCACACCTTGCACTCACACACAACTCACTGAAATCATTGCAGTTCTCTATAGAGATTTCCCCTTGAGAAATTTCTGTAAGCTTCAGGGCTTAGTTATTTTTTCTCGTTTAGCAGATCCTTGTAACTTAACATTGGAGGAAACAAAAGTCCTTATTACTACAATTTGGCTTTTTAAACAACTTTGACTATGCTCCTCATGAGCTGGGATTCTTTTTCTTGTTTTAAAATATAGTCATTTTATGAAACATTTTTTGCTTTAATACTGAAAGCATTGCTTCAGCATCTTCTAGACCAGAGCAGAATTCTCCCCCTGTTCCAAGAGACTTTACAGTGTCATTTTTTTCCCATTCTGGATCAGAAGAGAACCACATTGTCTTGAGTCTTTCATGAAAAGAATACAAAAGATAAAACAGACTTTGTCTGAGATGTGTGAGGCTCAGGGACAAGACCTTGCTGTCTTATTCCAAGAGAGGACTTGAACATAGTTGTTCCCATCTCAGGTAAAGTGATTCAACCATAAGGCAACTGACCATTCTAAATGGATTCTCAAAGTTTCCATTACTTTGACCAGGCTTTTTTTTTGAGGAATGCTGTAAATCCCAGGAAACAATTAATAAAATCTGGTAAAACCCCTTAAAAATACTGAAACCAAATGCAATCTCCACTAATGTCAATATTACCATATATAATGATTAAATATCAGTTTCTCTGAGGTGACCATCTTCTCTGCAAGTGTATTTGGACACGCTTGTTGGCAAGTCCTTTTTCTGGCTACCAAGCTTCACTGGAAAGTTGAGGAAATTTTAAGGGAAGTATAATTTTCATTAAAACAGGAAAGGGACTCTAAATGGACAAGAGAGGTGTAAACAGACCTTCAGGTGGCCCAGGAGCCCCCAGGCTTGGCCCAGCTTTCTCTGGCACCTCTGTAAACACAGGGAGATTTAAGCAGAGGGGACATGACAGGAGAGATGGGGGGACCAGCTGCCATAACGAGTCATGAGAACTTCAGGCACCTCAGAAGTGTTACAGAGGTTTATATTGGGCCCAATGGTATTAAAGGTAATTCAGAAGTTCTGACTTCTGCGGTGACAGCTGGAATGAGGCCACGGTACCAAACTCAGCAGTTGCAGAGCCAACCCTTCGCCAACTTAGAATGGCTGCGCAGGTGGCTTTCCACCAGACCCAGTTTTTTCCATGTGCATTCATTTCAGAGGGATATAGTGGAGCAAATCAGAGATCAAGTCCTCTGATTTAGCCTTCAAACAATACAGTTGAAATCTCAATTCCTTTTTGGCGTCTTGAAAATAAAAGCCTGGGGATGCAAAGGGAAGGTGGAGAAAATCAAGAGCTTACACTTTACATTCCTGTTTTGTCTCACACCTTGGAGGGCGCCTGGGTAATGACTATGAGGGGACTAGGGGCCTCCAGTAATCTGCATCCTGCCATGACTTTTGCACTCACAGCTGGTGATGTCTTTCTGATTTCCAGTATTTTTGTTTCATAAAAGATAACAAGAAGATAAGTTTCAGTTTCCCATTCCCCCTCTTCTTTCACAGCCAAAAGGTGCTTCCAAGAACAGTGCCTGACTGTATCTCTAAATTGCCCCGGTGACACCTGGAGGGCAGGAAATTACTGTTCCCAACCTCAGTCTGTTCCCTTTTACAGTAAGTTTATGGTGTATTTTTACTCAAGAAGGTGTATGGTTGAAAGGGATTCTGTAAAGGTACCAAACAGACCTGTGAAGTTCAAATCTTTGTAGAGATTAGATCTCTTCTGAAGTTCCACTATATAAACAGGTTGTGTTTTAATGTATAAACACAGAAACCTCACTTCAATGCAGACAAGACTTAAGATGTTGTTCTTTTTTTCCTAAGCGTGAGAGAATAGTATAAAAGATTTCCTAAGTGGCTGTGATAGATCTCTCCACAATAGCTTGGCACATGTAGTATGTACTAATAGTTTGTCATAAAAGAACGATCAATACTCCAGGGCACCAGCCATAGGCTGTGGAGCATCAGGTTCACCCAGAGGCTCTGCACATACGCTGTTACTTTTGGCAAGTGGCAATCTCACCATGCTCCAATTCCGCATCTAAGAAATGAAAATAATAGCTCTGCCTCTCCATCAGTGTTGCACAACTAACCATGTTAAAGTTCTGTTAGTAAACATGAGGGTAGCAGGGGTATCATTCCCCATTACTGAAGACCGAACAATTATTTTTTAAGCCTAGCTGGTAGGGCGTTCAGTGCTGAAGGCCAAGGGTGGTTTTGGATGAAATTTATGGCATATTGGACAAGAGATACAGGATACAGGCACAGAAGCTATTTTTCTCATCTGTGCCTCTCTCCCAGAATTTTAGGGAACTGCAGTGAAGAGCATACCATCAGTTTCAGTGCCCCAAAAGTTGGAGAACTTTGAATATTATACTACTCATAAAATAAGCATTTAAACACTTTCTGAAAGTAGAAAAGGCTTTTAGGGAATGGAATGCAAAGAGAAAACACAGGATGCTGGAAGGCAGCATGGAGAAAACCAGATTGAAAAGATTTAACCTGAAATATTTCTAAATTTATTTTCTTATTTGCGTTTTTGAGCCCTAATATTCAAGCTAAACCTTCCAGAAGTTTCAAATAGTCCTTTAAGACCTCTGGAATACAGTCTGCCAGCCTGAATCCAAAGCTTTTGTCCTTTTCACTTGTTTTCCAACACCACTACTATCCCATATATAATACCTTAAAAAACCCCCACCTAATCCATCAAGTTGGGTTTAATTTACACAGAAAAAAATATTAAATTATATATTTCTCTGGGCATCAGACACTCCTATTTCCAAACGCTAGACCAAAAATACGGAGTTAGACCTTAATGTGGGCTTAATGTAGACTTAAAACTGGCTGGTTTTGGTTAAAAGCAACTACAATGAAACTTAAGAAATAAGAAGAAGTTACATTGTAGTTGCTTTT
>VYZW01030627.1:32439-47240 GCA_013401315.1 Balaeniceps rex | reverse complement strand
AAAAAAAAAAAAAAAAAAAAAGTTGATACTTCTGCTTGCCAAGGCTTGTGTTCTCAGCAACGTCCTCATATTGAATATATGAAGAAGTTCATTAAATACTAACTGAAGTTTTCCATGCATCATCATGTTTGCAGATCCACACTGGGGAGTCATGCCCCTTACCGCATGCATCCCAGATCCAGTAAGTATGGTATAAATAACTACATAGAAATCCTAAGTAGGGGACATGAGACAAACAGAATTCTTACAGCAGAAGATTATAGCTATAAAAAGAGTCATAGTAACTCTCATTCTATCAAACCCATAGCTACTGTCTGAAAAACCAACTTTTTTCAAGATCAAAATCTGACAGAGCTAAAACACTTACTATAGATGAACCTAAGAGAAAGGTTCTCCATTCCAACTTAAAGCCAGAAAAACTGTCTGGACCATAATCCAAGCATAAACTTAAACATGATGTGGAAATGTATCTGGGATAGGGTCTTAGCAATCCTGGCAGCCATAATTCATTTCCAGAAAAGCCATTAACCACATAGGTGCTGAGCATGCTGGAGGACCCCAGCACAAAGCTAGGAAAAAACCCAAACAAACCCCATGGTAAGGAATTGCTCAGTGGACCCAGGTGTACTAAAACCAAAGGCATGCAGTTATTCTTTCCCACTGCCTCTCCTGACTTGGGTTGTAGTTTGGATGGAGAATGCAGGTCAAGTTCCAATACAATCATCCAGCCACGTCTTAGCTATCCCCTGGAGAGTAGGGGTAGGCAGTCAAAGACCCCAAAAAATAACAGAAGATAACAGTATTGATTCATTATTAATCTCACATTGAACCGTGGGGACTGAAGAGGACAGGCTCTTGCAGCCAGTATTCTGCAGTCATAAATCAAGGTCACACAGAGCTCTGGGAACAGACCGGTGTTGACCCCAAAGCCTGGGTTGGCGGAATTTCACCTTTTTTCCACCCCTACTCATCTGTCACTACCATGCAAGGAAAGTTCAGGGTTCAAAAGAGAGTCCACCCAACTATACCTTTGGCTCACAGCAGTATTAAGCAATCCACTCTGTTAAATGACAGCTCGGGACAGCAGCTCTTTGAGCTGAGTACTAAATAAAGAACCCCTGGGCAGGATACTAGTAACAAATCTTAAATCAGCAGCTGTTTTCTATACATGATAAAATAAGGATTTCCTCAAATGAGACAGGTGTGGGAGATCCTAAACCCCTTCCCACTTAATCCCNAAAAAAAAAAAAAAAAAAAAAAAAAGTGTCCACCCACACAACCACTGCAAATCTTTTCACCTCTTCTCAGATGGAGATGTACGCTCCCCTGATATCTCTGGCAATAAAACCAGAAGGAGGAGCGAAACTTAATGAGATATAAAAATATAACTGGATTCCTTTTTGTATCATTTGCTGTTTTTATTTTTGGACTGTTTACCCACTGAGGTGACATGATCTGTAGCAACACAGCATAACCCTAAAACCCAGCATCCCTCTCTGCAACACTTGCTCTGGTGCGTCCAGGCTGAAGCTAAACAACAGCTGATGGTGCAGAAGCAGATCATCCACACTCAGAAAGTGAAACGCAACAGACAGAGGGATAAAAGAATTCGTATTCTTCAGGATTTTGCCAGAGAGGCAAGGATGGGAAAGGCTCTTCCCAAGAGTATGACCGGGGCAGACAGCCCAGCATTTTCAATTGGGAAGATAAAGAGTTCTAGTGAGTCTAAGGAAGACAGCCACTGCTTTCTATCACGTAACTTTCAGAGGAAGTTTTTCAAGAGCAGAAGGACTAATTAGGTCATGGTGAAACTTCATGTGCTGTCAGCAAAGACTGCAGTGGCTTTGCTGAGTTGTCTCTTCTGTAATCAAAGATGGCCCATCTCTTCAGCCTTCCCCTGGCAGCCTTCCTCTGTGGCCTGTGTCTGACCAAATGGTCTCTTGTTTTGCCCAGCCAGGTACTTTTACAAAGCAGAACAAGGTGCTTTTATCAAATCAAAAGGCCCAGTCTAGCAAACTAAATGATGTTTCAAAACTTATCTGGCTCACCTGGTGCAATTTCCCCCTCTTCTTCCAGCGGTTTACAGATAATGTAGGATTACCAAAGTTGGGTGTGCTCCCAGCTTTATATTTAGAGTACTATAAAGAATGGCATTTGGTTTGCTTTCTCCTGTACATACCAGTGAAGTAGGACCTTCTTAAATTGAGCCACTCTAGAACTGAAATATTCTAGTAACCTAATATCCACAATTTAAAAGTCCTATGCTCAGATGTGTGCTCAGAGTTGTCCAGTGAATTCAAAGCCACAAATACAAAACCTTTCTACACATGGAAAACCCTTTAACACAGCTATTGCTTCCCAGTGAGCTACAGTATGCATGCAACACTGGGTACTGCTCTGAAGTTGGAAGCAAGCACTATTTATACTGCAACAGAGAGCAAGTTTGGTCTTAACAGGAGGGATGCCAGCTTCCCAAGCTGGCATGCATGACGGTTTTGCACACAAGAAAATAAAAACGAGGAACAGAGGGCAGAGGAGGAAGCAAGAACTGTAGTCCTCACTCCTTCTGTCTGTATCTATTATGAGTGCAAAACCAGCCGTAAACAGTAAAGATGTCCTTATTAAGCAAAAATACCATCCCGATTAAACAGTGGTCACAACAGTTAAATATTTTTAGACTTAAATTAGTCCACTACAATTCACTATGATGATAAAGGACCTCCTAACTAAACTAAACATACAGTGTAAATCTGCAGCTTTTATCAGAATGAATAAATAGGTGTTGAGGACTCTTAAGTTGTGGGGTAAAAGTCTACTGAAGAAACGTTTTTAATGTGATTGCACCGACTTACAGAGACAAAAGAAGAGGGTAAAAGGAAAAAGAAAACACCTAACATGTCATATCAATCCTTTGCCAGGATATTGTAAAATTCTTCATACATTTCCTTGAGTCTTCTGCCTATATTCTGCTGGTGACAGCTTGATTCTGCCTACGCTTATCAAATGGATGGGTGCGTGTACAGCCATATGATGGAAAAGGGCTTCTCCATAAAAACAGCAGCTGAAGGCAGTTTGCTGCCACCAGAATGACCCCTCCATGCTGCAGCTCATTCTGCAGGAGCCCTCAGGAAAGACCCATTTGGGACACAGGCCAGCCTGGCTGTCCAGCCGGGCTGCACAGAGCCCAACGGCCTCTGCTGAAGCATCACTTGGTTTAGGCAGCTGCTCAGAAATGGATGGCACGAGACCGGTGTGCTTTCGTATGCACGTGCGTGTATGATCTCTGGGCTATGTGAAACTGTAGGCTTTTTACCACCTTCTTGCAGAATCCGCTCCGTTACTCCATCACATGCAATTCTCAGGAAGTTTTTGTGATTCACACTGAAATTTTTCCTTGCTGAGTTTTACCCCTCTGAACATCTTAAAAAAATTCCTTTTTTGTCTTAATATTTTACACCCTTCAAATACTTGTAGATTGTTATCATATGTCTTAGTCATCATTTAGTCCAAACTGTACATATTAAAATCTTGTAATCTTTGCTCATATTTCAATCTCTTCAGCCTCTTAACTTCTGTTGCTCTTCTCTGAATTCTCCACTAATTTCTTGACAACTTTTTGGCAACAAAGTGGCCAGAATAATAGTGTCATGGACACCTTACGGCTGTACAGAGATAAAGAGGGAAACTTGTGCAACACCAAAATGACATTAGCTCTTCCCCAAAACACAACAAATATGTCTAATCTGTTGTCCAGGATCACTTATTTTTAGTGGCTGCATCATGAAATGCTCTGAAATACAAGAACAAATATTCACCTAAAAATAATAACTTAAGAGTTTAATATACCCAAAACTGTGTTTAATTAATCTTCATGTCACCTGTGAGGTGACATGGAACAGTATTTACCTGCAATGCTGGAGAGCAAATGGCTGAAGGGAAGTCTCAAAAGACATGACCCATCAAAAAGAGGCCACACCAAAACAAAGAATCCTTCACAACAAACCAAATTAAGGAGCAAGTTACAATCAAAAAGGTACAGAGACAAAGCAAGGTTTAAAAAAGGAAATATTTTAAAATAAATACAACTCTCCTGAACTCTGGAAAATCCTAACATACAAAACCTCTACAAAATAAGATAAAGCATGGTAGCCTTCTGTGTTGTGTATTTGGACAGTAGAAATATTTTTCAGATAAATCTGATCAGGCACGGGACTAAGATGCATATAATCTAACTATTATCTTCCTAAAAGTTAGGTATCTAACTCAAGCCACCATAGTCATCTCCGGAGAGCCATTAATCCCATCCTAAAACTGTAATATATTTAGGATTAATAGCTCTCTGGAGGTATTTCTCCTCCCCTCCACTGATAACAGAGGAAGACTAAATAGCTGTCTTAACTTCACTCATCTTAAAGGAAAATGCAGTCAAGTAACCTGTATCCAAACAGCATTTTTAAATGCTGGTCTCTAAAGGAATTAATGTAAGCAATTAGATTGTGCAGGTACTTTAAATATTATCTTCTCTAGAATTTTCCAATTATTTGATATTAAAACCAAAAAGAAAACAAACAAAAGGAAAAACGTACAGATTCGTATTCAGATGTCCTCCCATCTTTCCAAGTACTAAACCAAGGAGTACTGAATATCTGCTTGTGTGGGAGATTTCCTTCCAAACAAGTTTGCAAACATTGGTGGCAACATGACAGGTTCAGTACAACAGAAATCTGTCATTGCCTTAACATGTAGGGTTCAAATGCTCTGAAATGGCTATTAACTAACTAACTAAGGTTTGGGAAAGAGCATTCAACCTTCATCTGGTTCACAATAGGCTGAAACAGCAAATGTGCATGAACAAAGTTAGTCAATAGAGAAGACCCACACAAAGCTGGGACAGAAATCGGACAAAAAGTTTAATTTTAGAGGACAATTATAGGGAACCATATGGTTGCAATGGCACTGATCTGCAAAACTTCCAAAAATGCTAACAAGTAAATTATGTATGAGGAAAGCAGAGAACAGCAAGTCTATTAAGCCATAGCTGACATGAGAAAACAAAAACCCTTGCCACAAGGAACTTGCAAGCTAAGAGGAAGAAATAATTTTTAAAAAGAAGAAAAGAAAGGGGGGGGGGGGGCTTAAAAAGAAATGGAAACCAGAAGTATAGGAAAAGAAATACAGTTTACTGATACTATAAGACAATTTTTAAGTCAGTAAATTCAGATTCCAATGGAATTAAGTGGCTTTTAAGTGAGGCTAGGATAGTCTCCTGGACATTCCAGTTCAGGAGGCAACACGGGAAAAGGCACAACACAACACAGAGGGCATAAGGAATACAAAAATATCTACAAAAACACTTGAAGGACATCAAGGCTCAAAAGTGACTACAATTTTCTAGAAGTAATGCTGAAGGAATCAGTGTTCCTCCCAGTCCTCACAGCAGAGGCAGGGATCAGGCAAGGACAGAAATGTTAGAGGCAACTGTGTCACACATGGATACAGGTGGCATCACTAAGGAGAGATTTTACTTCTTTGACTATGGGAAATGCTATTAAGGACAAGAGGACATTCACTTCATACAAAAGGAGGAGGATGTCCAAGCACCAACTTGCTAACCTACTGGAAAGTCTTTTAACAAGGACTAAAATGGGCAGGTCAAAAAAACCTAACAGCTAAGTATAAACAACAGCAACTTGGTCGGGACCTCCAAAGAGGAGGTGAGCAAGACAGAAAATAGGTTGCTAGAGGGGGAAAGAAAAACAGGAGGATAAAATGTCTATCAGATAAGCATCTCCTGTGTCTATATAATAATGCAAGAATTTTGGTGAATGGAAACATAAACTAGAAATCTTAGCACATTACCAGACTGTCACTTAATTAGTATGACAAAAATCTGATGGGCTAACTCACCTGACTGCCAACAGAAACATAAAAGGGTTTATAACCTTTGTGAGAAGGATATGGAAGAGGAAGAAAGGAAAGGGGTGTTGCCTCCTGCAGACTGCAAAAGCATGCTCTGAGGTCCAGAATGTATCGAGCGTCAAACTTACTGAAAAACTACAGGCAGTGATTAAAGGCAAAAGAAACCAGCTCCACCATCACGGGTCAAAAACACAATTAGTGAAGTAAGCCAACGCATTTGCATGGAAGAGTTGGTGAAGATGGGGATTAATTATGCATATTCTGTGGAGAAAAGAATACAGCAGATCACAGCTTTCCAGCACCTTCATGGAATGCACCTGAGACTTCCCCCCCCCCCCCCAAATTCAGAAAGTAAAGAGCAAAGGGACATTTATTCTAGACTGGGCTCTAGCCTGGATGGATGAACAGACTGAGTGGGTGAGAGTGCAAGACAGATAGTCATGAAGTTCACAATTCTTCAGAAAAGAAAGAGGGAGAAAAGCAAAATTAAATCAATGGGCTTCTAGCACATAGGTCTCAATGATCTTGGAGAATTAGAAGGTAAAAATCCCTGGGAGAGTCTACAGGAAAAAAAAGAAGTTAAAGAGGCATAACCGTTCTTCCAAGAAATTATAATGATATCATAAGCACAAGCTATCCCAATAAAGAGGAAAGGAGAATAGTAGGGTTTTAACATCACTAAATTCTGAGCTCTTTACTGCTACCAAGATAGGAAAAAAAGCCTGAAGAAAGCAGAAGGATATCAGAATACATGAGAATAAGTATAAAAATTGCACAACCGTGTAGTGACAAAATCATAATGGTCAAAGCACAGAGTTAACAAGGTTGATTATATCAAGAGTAACAAGAAACCATTCTATTAGTACATTTAGGTATGGATCTGTTTATCAGTGGAGAGGAAGACCAACTGATAGATGATGTGAGTAGGCTGAAGTGCTTAACACCTTTTTTTGTACCACCTTTCATTCAAAATTTCAAGTGGAGAGACATGGATAATTCACTTACTACTCATGAAGAGGGAGGGGTATGGTCTTACTCCAGAAGAAAGAGCAAATGGATTAGAGAGTACTTAGCTAAGTTAGATATTTTTCAAGTCATTTGTGTATGAATTTCATCCTGATATCCTTAAAGAACTGTCTGAAACAGACTTTGAGACTTTGTAGAAGACAAGAAAAGACTGGAAGAATAAATCTAGTACCTACCATGAAAAGGCAGAGAAAAAAGAAGAAAGAAAGAAAAACAAGGGAATTCTAGACCAGTCAATTTAAGCTTAATTCCCAGAAAAACTCTTGAACAATGACTCAAACTAGCTTGTAAGAACCTAAATATAAAAGATGAGTAGCAATGAACATTGATTTAAGAACACATCATGCCAAAACAACCTAATTTCCTTCTACAACAGGATAAGAAACCTTGTAGAAAGCAAATGTCATGTACCTTGACTTTATTTTGGCCTTTGACAATATTATAACATTCTTATAAGCAAGCTAGGAACAAAACAAGCATAGTCATGGTATCACACAGATGCAAAACTACTTGGATAAGGTAATCCACACAGTAATTATCAAAATACAAGACTACATCAACTGGGTTTCTGCCCCGAGTTTTGTTCTGTTTGACTTTTTCATTAATAACCTAGATGATGGAATAGAAAACATGTTTATTGAACTTGCAGACAACATGAACCTGGGAGGGCACTGAATAACTTCACAAAATTCAAAATGACCTTGGCAAATAAAAGAAATTGTCTAGAGGCACTGGATGAGATTCAACAGGAATATGCTTTCGAGTTTATAAACCCAAGAATTATTTTTCTAGCGGTGACTCGAGATACCACCAATTAATGTGAGCAAACTAGGTAATCTTTATTTCAGGAAGTCAAACCATACTGGAAGGCCATAAGCTGATGCCACAGTAAGAGCAGATCCAGTAGTGTTTACCTCTCATGGTATTACCTTGTTACTTTAGATCCGACTCAGTCTACTAAAATAAATCCAGGAAACACTATCTTCTCTAGTGTAATGTACCAGGGCAGAAATAATTAACGACACAAATATAAGATAGGGATAACTGAGCAGGTAGCAGTTTTTCAGAAAAAGACCTAGGGTTATCGTGAATTATAAGCTTGATATAAGTTAGCAATCTCTTGGTGAAGCAAGGAGTCAATCATCATTTTGGGGTTTGTAAAAACAGACAAGCAGCCCCAAGGACACAGGAAGTAATCTTCCAGTTCAATCTGGGGAAGTTTCAAAGATGTAAACTGTCAAATTATGGGCAGTACTTTTCAAGAAAATGTAAAGCAGCTGAAGAATATCCAGAAAAAAGCATGAACAATCATAAATTCAGATACCATAAACAGTGTGGAAAAACTGCCAAAAATTACTATGTTACCCAGGTTTCTAGTACATAAAAGGCTATTGCAAAGGGAATGGGATTAATTGCCAAAGAAGTAATGGAAGTAAACTATAGCAAGAAAAATTCAGGTTAAGCAAAAGGAAAATGTTTTTTTAATGGCAAGAATAATGAGGTACTAGAATAGATCACTTGAAGTGGGATTCATAACTTAACAGTCTGGACAATTACTTATCGGGAATATCAAAAAATACAGTCTATCCTCTTTTGGACAGGGAAGAAGACTACCTGACTTCCTTAGGCCTTTTTCTTTTTTGAAAGTTCTAGGATATCTAAAATCACTGACAAGCATTAAAGGAAAATCCCACAAAAGAAAAAGAGACAGTTATGAAGCACCGCAAAATGATCGTATACCTTAGGAAGAGAAAACTTCAGCCCAGAAAGGGACCGTCTTTGTGCTTGGATTTCAGCAAGATACGTGTTTATACCAGTAATCTAGGCCAGAAGTAAGCGAGTGTCTCTTACGATCCTTCAAGATAGCCTCATTACACCAGGACTGTCAACCCTTTAGGTTTCAGTATGCATTAGATGCTTACAAATAAATCCATCAAGTCCAGATACTAACAGAGAGTCTTTAGAATAGAAGCCAGTATCTGCTAGGCCTTTCAACTGGTCTGATAGCAGCAGCAAGTCACAGGAAAGTGGCAGCAGCAAATTTAACAATTTTTTGTCATCTGCTCACTATCAGGGAAAGAAAAAGGAATAAAAGGTAGGAAACACCTTGAAAGAAGCAGCAAAGGTAGAGTGCTGGAAATCAGTTGCACCCAGGGCACGGTATTTAAGCATGATTTTGTTAAAACCACACTTATCAAGACTGGACTACTGTCTTAAGATAGAAGAAAATCTAAAGAGGAGTGGGCCTCAACTATATTTATTTTTAATGCTTACAAGCTTTTCCAAAAGCAAAGAAGTTTCTTACGGTACCAACACATTGGCAACGACATCTCCCAGTTCTGTGATGAACCCCAGACGTGCACAAGGGGGGGCATGTCTGTGCTGTTTCTTCTTTCCCTCCAAAACAGACCCTCATCTTGCCATCCTTCTAACGCAGATTCTACTTCAACCACCTATTTACACAACGCACCATCCATACCCTTGTGTCATGGCCCACCCCATGGCACTGGTCCCTGCTTCATTCCCTCCCTGCTTTCCTCACCCCCACAAAATCAGGGTCCAACTCCATCCTCTCACCCCTCTATCCCACTCCCTGCTCACCTTCCCCATGATCCCTGCCCCATGTTGCCTTGGGCCTCCTCCCCAGTCTTGAAGAGAAAGTGCAGATCCTGACATGGATGGTGTTTTGGCAGCAGCTGCTGGGAGCAGAGCAGGCTGGGTTACCACCACTGACAGAAACAAGTTACCACCTGCCACATGACTTTCCTTAAGTACTGTTCAGATGATCAGGGCAATTATCCAAGGAAGGATGTTTATTATCATGTGGTCAGATAAGGATCTCCACATAGGCAAGGCTGGGAGCTTCTAGCTAATTGAGTGGCTCAAGTACATCAATGGATTACTCCAGTCTGGAGCAAGTATCACAAAAGAGGACTGCAGAGAAAGTATTTCCCAAGTCAGATTTCATAGCTTTTTGCCTGCCTAGAAGACAGGCACCTCAGCTGGCCCAATGCGTAAGACTTCACACAGCAGTTCGCATTACCTGGGCTGTCATTCCAGATAAAATGCCTGCTGGCAGATCTCCTTGAGCTCAGGACCTCACTTAGAGGCAGAATGCCCTGCAGATACGGCTAAGCACCATGATCTCTATCTGATTCCCAGGATCACATGCAAAAGACACAGCTGGCCAGCGGGGTGGTCCAATGCATCTGGAATATGGAGTCCCACAGCAGGAGAGATGCTGCTGTGCTGCATTTGCCAACATGCGAATTGCAGCAGCATGGCTGAAAAGTGTAACGCAGATATCGACCGAATGAGTGAGTCCCAAACATCACAGTGCCTAGAAGATCTGAAAGGCCTTCACATGAAAGAACGCAAAGGCTCTTCCCATCAATTAAATTCCACCTGCTTGACAGGGACTTATAAAATATCAACCCTTAAAGGTCTTAAAGGTAGGTAAATTGAGGCAATAGATACATAATACCTTGCTTCAGGAAACACAGGAAGTTTGCAATTTTTCTTGAATCACAAATACAGGCATAGGTAAAAAGGTGTGCTCCTATTAATGTCAGTGGCAGAATGGTTTGGGGAATGAGAACAAGATTAAGTTTTAACATTTTCTGAAGAAATTGAACCATTACCCAAACTCATTATTCAAACACTTCTTATACATTCAGACTCTTTCCAAATGCACTACTTGTAAACATAGGCATAAGCGTAGGAGTTAGCACGTATAAAAACTATTTTGTACACTTCTGTGATGACTGCAGCTAACCCTGAAGCCGCTGAAATTCTGATAATGACAGGACACCCAAGTCCACCAGATAACAAAACTGAGATACCAGGAAGCAAATACATGCCATAGTGATTCATGTTTCTGACTCCATCTAGTTGCTCAGTGCTGCCTACTTCTACATTACTTGAAACCTCAAATATCCAAACAGCTTTCCCAATACCCACACACAAAACTTCAGACAAATTAAGCCATTTCCTTTCATGTGTGAATCAACCTGTAGATCGCATATCTGCTGCAAAGTAACACTGAGATCAAGAGANACACGTTCATATGGCTAGTACGAATATCCGTTACTAAGTCAAACAGAACTGTAATCGAGTAGAAAACCTACACCTACATTGTTCAAAGACTTGGCCAATTATCCCACGAGAGAGTAAGGTAGGAACTTCCTCCATGGCTAGGTTTTTCCATACTTGTTCATGAGAAGGCTTTCCTTACCTACCTCAGAAGTTTTTGACACTTTCAGAAGCAGAGGTGACTGAACTATGTGAACAACTAACTGATTTCTTCAACAGTTCTTGTCTTCCTACATGTTGTGGTTTAACCCCAGCCAGCAACTAAGCACCACACAGCCGCTCACTCACCCTCCTGCCACAGTGGGATGGGGGAGACAATCAGAAGGGCAAAAGTGAGAAAACTCGCTGGTTGAGATAAGAACAGTTTAATAATTGAAATAAATAAATAAATAAATAAATGTAATAATAATAATTTGTAGTGAAGAGGAAAACAACAAAAGAGAGGATCAAAACCCAGGCAAAACAAATGATGCAACCGCTCACTACCTGCCAACTGACACCCAGCCCGTCCCCAAGCAGCGATAACTGCCCCCCAGCCAACTCCCCCCAGTTTATATACTGAGCATGACGTCATATGGTATGGAATAGCCCTTTGGCCAGCTTGGATCAGCTGTCTTGGCTGTGCCCCCTCCCAGCTTCTTATGCACCTGGCAGAGCATGGGAAGCTGAAAATGTCCTTGACTAGTGTAAGCACTACTTAGCAACAACTAAAACATCAGTGTGTTATCAATGTTATTGTCATACTAAATCCAAAAAACAGCACTATACCAGCTACTAGGAAGAAAATTAACCCTATCCCAGCCAAAACCAGGACACTACAGATATCCATATTTTTTGCTTTCATGTAAATACCATACACTGCAATTATTCAACTTTTTAAAACAACATTTTTGGCAGAAATGTCATGCCAGTTATCTGGTATGTCTAAGTTCATCTAGACCTAAGAGCCTTCTGGCCAACATTTTCAAAACTAGTATCTAAAAGTGCTCTTCTAAATCCACATGCTACTAGAAGGTCCCTACATCCAGCAGCTTCAGCAGGTGCTTCTGGGCACTTTGGAAAAAGTAGCTTCTTATTTAGAAACATAAATATGGAATTGGGCAAGTAAGATGAGATAATCAGTTCTTTTAAAGCTTAATTATTGACAGTTTTAGGATGTATGCTTCCTGTCTCCAGATCATATGAAAAAACCTGAGATCAGTTAGCATACTTGAAACAAACACCCTCTCTTCGAGGATAGAAGGTGACTATCTCCAATGAAGCTTTCAAGTTGACTACTTACTTTCTCTGATGGCGTGGTAGAGCTAGAACCTACCGATATTTTTAAAATCCATCCCTATGCAGAGGGTTTTCACTGTGCAAATCCGATGCTGTTTAGCGTGGAAATTCTATCAACTAACTCACAATCAGTTTGTCAATTATGAACTTTATGAATTAATAGCATTTTAACCTTATATGTGTAGTTAGGAACAAAGTCAAATTAAACAAGTGCAATATGAGCAAGGCTGGCAAACGTACTCTAAAACGTTCTTCAGGGCACAATCTCAACATACAATTACGAGCTCCTATTTTCACACTGTGCACAGGCCTCTTTAAGAGAAAATGAGTTTCTCCCAAGGTAGCTTGTCATTACTATGCTCCCACTATATTCTGTTCTGCCATCACAACCAAAAATAACCACCCCAAAATCCTCTTTCTCATCTTTGAACTAACCCTACACCAGAGTAGCCAAATGTAAGTAAAGCAGCTACTTGCCCAGCAGAAACAGAACTTGGGAATGCATTGCTTTTCGTGTGATAATTCTCGAAGTCATTGCAAATACATAGTATCTCTAGCTTTGGTATGTTTTATTCCCAAATACTGGAGCTTATGTATGTACAAACTGACTGTAACAGAAAGCCATCCTCAGTATCTGTGGACCCTCCAACAACCACACAGGAAAACAATGGTGTCCAAGGAGAGGCAGGGCAAATATTTTCCTCAGAGCAAAGAAGCTACTGAAATTTGTTTTGTTCTGGATCCCCAGTACAGAATTAATTGTTTGGGACAGTTTATCTACCTCTTAAGCCAAGTCTGCATGGGACATTGAGAAAGTTAAGGCAAATCAACTAAAGGTCTGACATCAATATGCACACATTTAATTGTCTTGAAGCTGTGAGTAGATGCTCTAATTCAACAGCAAAGCTCCCTGTAGCTCCTTATTCAGACTTATTGGTCTAAGACTAATTTACTCCTGAATTAAAGCAGTCCCCCAAGGATTCAGCACAACTCATTTTTGCATACTGACTTCATGCATTTAGCCCATTTGCCTCAGTTCTTCCTGAGTTCCCCAAGCCTTAAGGAGTTTTCAGCCTGTAGCTGAAGGGAGCTTGGCTACTTCATCTCTGATGTTGAGAACATCAAACTGAGCGTTTTCTTCCACATTTTCCATCTAGAACACTGAAAAACTGAAGAAAAAGTCCTCGCATTGCTTAGCTGCTTCCTGCTCCGAGGTAAAAATTCAGTGGTTTTGGAGTTTACCGTTACCTTGCTCCTACTCTTACTCTTCAACTTTGTGGAAGCCAGTCTTGGGAACTGGCATGTTAACATACAGGAAACAAGCAGAAACAGGCAATGAAGAAAATGCAAGAGGATACTAATCCCAAAGTGGGATTTGACCTGTCACATCATCTTCTTTAGAGACTTCAAATCGTGTCAAAGCTGTATCTACTGACACTGGTTTTGCTCATCATGATTTGGAAATGGCAATCATATCACCATGCTCTACCATTTCTCATGGCAGCCACTGTTGTGGTACCTCAGCACTTTCTGGAAATGAATCATATTCCATGAATTCAATACTAATCCTAAACTGGGATCAATATTTCTCAAAAGATTCTAATAAAATTATCTATAGAAAGGATCGATGATTTTTAAAGCAAATGAGTTGCTTCCTTACAGCGAGTGCTCAGACTACCATTTTATTTAAGTCAAAATTTAAAGCACTTCTCAAACTATGAGCACTTAGGAGAAGTAAAGGTCTCCTTGTTCCATCCAGGGTCATTAAAACTTACCTGGACGGTGGCAGCAGTTGGGCAATACTTTGGTTTGGCCTTGCTGCATGGATGTTCACGTTTCAGTGATGCTTTGAGTGCACTTGCACAGACACACTTAAGCACACACACGTGCAGCCAATATCCCAAAGTACCTCAGAAAATTAAAGTTCCTGTATTAAGTTCATTGATTGAGCTATCTGAATGATAAACTAGAATTAGAGACCCCCCTGTATAGCAGCTGGCTGAAAGGAATGTTTAGAGGAATAAACAAATACACATAATGCCTGATATTTCCTTCCCCCAAAATAAATTAATTCATTATAAACGAACTGTCACATCATCTTTAGAGACTTCAAATCGTGTCAAAGCTGTATCTACTCACACTGGTTTTTGTTCAGCACAATTTGGAAATTGCAATCTTATCACCATGCTCTACCATTTCTCATCACAACACTGTTGTGGTACCTCAGCACTTTCCGGAAATGAACCATATCCCATGAATTCAAACATAGATCTAACACTTTAAAACACCACTCAAGCCAGGTGCCACCAAAACGAAGAAGTGGGTAGAATGCAACATGGGATGCACTGGAGCATGGACTTTTTAAACTTGCATTTTTAATTCTAGATGTTTTTAAAACAGAATATTTAACCTCTCAGTGTCAATTAAAAAAAAAAATTATCCCAGTCCCAGAGTGGTTTGTGCAGCACTATCAAACAAGAACTTTT
>VYZW01030627.1:8188-24744 GCA_013401315.1 Balaeniceps rex | reverse complement strand
CAGGATTAAATTTTTGCAGATGAGCAACAACAACAACAAAAAGGCATCTTTGTGGATGTTAAATTCTTTGCAGGCTTTGCCTGGGCATTATGAGAATAATCACCAACACCTCCTAAAAGCAAGCCTTTTCATCAACTCCGTAAGCTCAGATTTCAAGCAGAGATTTGGTAAGAATCTTATTAATACACCTATGTATGCTGCCACAAGGGAGACAGTATCTAACACAGCAAAAATGAGGTCAAATTCAGCAGCACCGTCCTAAAGAAAACTGTCTCCTGGTCACAAATCACTTGTGGAGTACCATGCATCATCTTTACTGCTTCAGACATATGCCAGCTGCAGCCAGTAGGCTAGAAATACAAAGCTAAATTCAGCTCTCGGTTCGATGTTGATTCTTCTAAATCACATGGAATTGGTCCACTTTTATACAAAGATAACTTAGGGCAAAATATGACCCATAAACATTTTAGCAGAGACACAGACATTCAGCAATTTCACATGGAACTTCTTTCCCAAGAGCACAGTCCTCTGAAGATGATTATTGTATGATGATTATTCCAGCTCACTGCTCATGAAGGAAAAGGAAAGGACTGTGGCCTCATCCCACTCCACTCTGGTCCTACTCATACAGAATCCTGCTGCTAAAATTTTCTCCCCCTCCTGCCAGTGGGACCAAGTTAGCCCCTCTTTTTGCACGAAGTTCAGACTTTTTGTCCTCATTTTCTTTGAGCAGCTCTGCCCCCTGCCTGCGTCTCAGCTTTTATTTCTTCTAGCTGCTTACATTCTTCCCAAACCTCCCTCCTAAATGCTCCATTTGTATCCTTCTACCACACTGAAGCCAATGTTCCATAGTAACATTACTCAACCAGATTTTAATAACTCTTTCAAACAGCTTACAGTCAACTAAACTGTGTTCCTGCTCAACCAGTCTTAACCAGGAAACTCCAGGAAAATTCATTTTAGCTCACTTCATTTTTGTTTCCCACTTTTTTTCACCTGAAAAAGAGATGGAATGAAAATTAAATTAATTTTGTTAGCAGATTAAATTATCATGGGCCTAGATACGGATGTGATCTAGACAAGAGGGCTCTCACCCCACCATAGACACAGCTTTAACTGAGCTAGCTCAGTTATTAATAGCAGTTCGGTCAAGACAGCCTAGGGCTGAATGCAGTGAAAATACGTGGCTCAAAACATATGCAAAGTTCACCTCAGATCCAACAAAATACAGCCTGCATGATCAGGGCAAAACGGTTACCACCATATAAACTACCTGAGTAAATGCTAGCTCTTAATCGCCATGAGGTGAAAACTTCCTCCAAAAAAAAACCAAAAACCAAACCCAAAACAAAGCCAAGACCTCAGGTGTCAGTTCTATTCTGACATGCCAGAGAAAGACCACAAGTATTCAAAAACTTCATTGGGAGGCTAAAGCAAACCCATTAGATTAAAGAAAGAGGTTGCAATGCACTTTTAGGGTGATAACGAGGCACAAATTTGAGAGGGAAAGATAGGAAAGATAAAATTAGCTAATATAGCTATAACTAACGTTCTCCCAACTGCTCTCAGAAACTGATAAACATCATTATCCCTATCTTGAAGACAAATAAGTGAGACAATGAGAAATGAAGTGACTTGTTGAAAGTTACACAGAAGACTACAAACAAACCACAAATCCTGCTTCCCTAATCACTGTGTTATCCTTACCGGTACCTATGTACTTGCATACATCACAGTAGTGACTGCACTGCAATCTGATTACAACTTCTGATACTGCACCATGGCTTTGTGCTGACAAAATTATTTAAGATGTCTGTACACAGGTTAAAAAAAAAAAAGTTGTCTAAAAAAGTATTAAGAAAAGCTTTGAATGGGATCCGGTCCCTTGTAAAAAGGGACTCGGGGATTAGCAGAAAAGGAAAGTTAATTCCAGAATCCAGAAATGCCCAACACCAGGGAAAAATACCGAGCTTTCTCTTGCCCAGCACAAAGTACAGCATAGCCGAATGTACTGCAAAAGCACAACTGGCTTTACCCTCATTCAAGAGCAGCTGCTTTCACAGCAGTGAAATGTTTCAGGCTGAGCCTGACTGACTTAGTGGATAAATGATTTGAAGCTGGTATAGCTCAGAAGGAACCAGCTCATTTAGGAAATGTCACTATCTTAAAAACACACTTTTTCTATCCAATTGGAGCAAGCTTTGAAGTTTCCAAAACTTGGCTGTGGCTGGGAGAGGAAAATAAAAGCAGCATTTTTATGAAATGCTGGAAATTACAAAACACAGCTTGGACTTCAAATGGTCTGCCCAGGAGCCAGGACAGGCTAGGCCTTCACCGGGAACTCGTGTTGCTTCTAATCACTTGTACTAGTTCAGCACTAGCAAAAGGTGCCAGGTTGGTAGCCCCAGGCACTGAATTCTCTATTTATCTCCAAAGCAGGTAAAGCAGGAGGGCAAACTATCACAGAGATACCAACCCCTGCTACAACTTCTCATGTCCAGGGCACTGGTGACAGGAGGGTGATATGGTCTCAGTGCTGTACTGGTTTCCTGATGTCTCTGCCGTGACTGCCCGCACAGGGGCCAGTTCCCCACGCTATATTGCAGGAGGATGGGTTCCTAAACTGCAGGGCCTATGAAAGGGAAATAATGGAGAATCATCCTACGAGCATCCTCCAAGACTTTGAGAAAGAAGAACCAGGGATTATTTTCTTTGCATTATATTCTGGCTGTCTCAAAATGAACGAATACTAGAGAGCGCGATGAGGCCAGAGAGAGTCAATGTACTGAGTACAAATGAGATTTATATGTGGCTTGAGTCACTCCAGCCAATTAGCTACCCACCAGGCTGTTTGGTTTATTGTCCCTACTGTATAAAGATTTAATAAGCAGTCACCTAGATGGGAAGCATGAGACCTGCAGAAAGGAAACTTTTCACTACTCTACATGGAAAACTTGAGCCCAGTCCTGCAACAGCTCTGCACAGCTGATTCCCACTGACGTGTCAACGGTTACAAGACGACGCTCTTTTCATGACAGTCCACGTAGGTGTAAAATGTGGGAAATACAGGACAATCTTTCATTATATAATTACCATGTCAGAAATCTTCCACACATTCCAAATATTCTACGGGAATTAGTAAAGCTTTCTTCAGTTTTTTCTCCGATACTCAGTCTTATCCAGGACTTAGACATTTTTCATAGCATGAAAGTACAAAAAGATGGATTTTATAAAACTTATCTACTGGGGAAATGTGCTGTGTAGGGAACATACTAAACAATTCAGTCTATGTTTGGAAAAGAAATACAGATTCATCACAACGAGGAAGGATGTTCAAGAGTATCCTGAAAAAACAGCCGGTATTCAAGCCAAAGGACAGGATGAAGTGGGCACAACGGTATAAAGCTGACAAGCAGATTTAACTGACAGTGACAGAAAGAATTGGAAGCTGCCAAAGCCTAAGCTACACTAGGGCTTCTTCAGATACTACATACACTAAAATTGAAACTAAAAGCACCAATGAGAACATTTTTTAAAACTCTTTCAGATGGGAAAAATCCTAGAAGCAGCAGCAGCAGCAAAATGGAAAATACAAACTTTGGGGAATGACAGAAAAAGAAATGCCTATCAAATATAAGTAAGACTGGAAACAAAGCAAAAAAGGCTGAATTACAGGATTGGACATTTCATGACCTTTCTCAGCAGTCATGCCTGGTATATAAGGCTTTAACATACTGCGTCAGAAGACTTCTGTTCCTGTTAATACTGCTCATTGCAAGAGAGCTCAAAGCCATTCATTTAGACACAATTTTTGCAAGGCAGTGTCCCAGAGGGTGTGGCCGGGTCTCCTGGGAATAGCATTTGTTAGTTTTAGAGAACCAGCAGAGGGAGCACATTAGCAATTAAAGATGGTTTTCTTGTGTTTGTGCCTGAACAATGAGATTTTTTGGTTGGGTTTTTTGTTGTTGTTTTGTTTTTATTCTCAGCATTCCTCTCTGTCACTAATGTCTGTGACTCACTTAGCTATCAAATTGCTAGGAGTTTAGGAGCCAAAGCCATGGAGAATAACAGGCTCCATGTCCACCCCACATAAAACAATAGTGGACATAGCTTTTACCTAGTTGTCTTTCTTCACTCTCTCCCCATACCAACCTCATCTTACCCATTCCTGACATCCTGCCCATGAAATCTTGTGTTGCCACACGACGACTGCTCTCAAATTCCTGCATTGTGACCACTAACTTTCTAGCCAGAAAGAAAGGCATATGGATCTCTAGGGAGGAAAGAGAAATCAATAATTAACTTTCAGTTGGCTGAAAGGACAACTCTGAAGTCCATAAGGCAACTTTCCCAGTCCTACTTTTGTATCCTCAAGGGATTGATCACACTTCCAGCTATTGATGATTTTAGAAGCAAGATATTAGAAAGCTTGTCTTTTAGTTGAAAAAAACAAAACACAAAAAACCATCAGTAATTTCCATGCTGTATTTACCTCAGAATCAAATGGCACACTATACTTGCCTGCATTTTTAGCTCTACCACAATCCCAAGATAATGTTACACTTCCATAGTAAATTTAAGAGGCCATCCACAGGTGTAACTTACAGAATGGCACCACTTCTGTCCTGCATAGGTGCTCTGCAGAGGGCTGGAAGCATTGCCCATTCAGCTTTCCTTTCCTCTTTGCTGTAGTTACCAACTGTTTTTAATACAGACTTGTATAACCGCCAACTTGATACTAGCTCAAACATTCAGGAAGACCATATGGGGTTTGGTTCACCCTTTGTACTGTCATTTACACTTGTGCAAACTGGACATATTACCTAGGGTCTGTGTCCACCTACTTCAGAAAAGCACTGGGAAAGGCATATGGCACGAAGCATTGAAGAATACACTCCTAAAGACACTGACGGTGTTTGAATTAGGTAGGATTAGTTTCTGTTAGAATGCCTATCTTTCATAAAAGATGTTGAGGAACTACCTGACAACAACAAGTACAGCACAGGCTGCAAATCTGCCCTCCACGGGGCTGGCGGGGCAGGTTGTCGCTGATGGGAAGAGACCACTTCTCGGCATGAAAGGATTTCAGCCTTTGTGCTCGCGTGGTCCATGGCCTTTCTTCCCATAGTGCCACCTAGTGCCAACTCGGGCGGCGGCTCGCTTTTCTGCGAGGTGAACATCTGCCCCACCAGAAACAGGCTGGGACCCTCCACACTCATTTCACCAAAGCCAAACCCCAGCTGTCAGAGGAACAGTAGTTTTTTCTTTCAAAACAGCTTTATCCCATTAGCCCGACTTCCCACTCCTGTATTTTAACTACTTCAAGATACACAGTCTTCACTGCACATGAGAGAAGCTGAACTTTTTTCTTCTTGCAAACCTCTGGGATGCGTAGCAACCTGCCCCGCAGCACTGGCAGCCCTGGCTGCCCCAGCAGCTACGGAAGAAGGAGGTGGTGCACGTCCCCATGCCCCCGGTGACCACTTTACAAGACCCATCTGCAAACAGAACTCCCGCCAGTGCCAGGCAGTCAAAATGCCATCATAGTACACGATGGCACTGAAGGATTAACTACAGAAATGTACGAAAACATGAAAGACATAGGCAGTAATCATTCTGAAATGCCAGTTTCCTATTAGAGAAGAATTGGATCGGTGCCGTTAGAACTAAATAATAACTTTTAAGATAAATAATAACCAGGAATATAGGCAACACCGTCAAAGCAAAAACCATTCTGGACAAAAGCCGTTGCCTTTATTCACTCCTCACTGAAAGTTTGATGCATCTGTGAAAACCTGCTCAAGTTAAAGCTGTACAGATACTACAAAAGTATCTCAAAATTTGGTGCACGGTCAAACACTACTCTCTACCAAGAGAAACCTGGATTATTGGCATAGGTAAATTATTAAAAAGTCAAGTTATTTTTCACAGTTGATATTGTTTGTTTACTTTCTGAATTTTCTTGGGCCAAACTAACAAGATCAGTGAAGTCTGTTTCACTTTGATTTGCCATCATTTTCCCTCTGCAGCACAGTTTGAACTGCAGACTCTACAGAGGAAACAAGTTATTCTTTAAAAATAACTATTATTTCCAGTGCATTGTTTCATTTAAAGAAAAAAAAAAAAAGGATTTGGATTTTCTAAAAATTTTGCTGAAAAAAAAAAAAACTAAGTAACTTGAAGTTAAATTTCAGTGTTTAATTTTCCATTAACATTTCTGAATCTCTTTCAATAGAAGCTGTTCACCATACGGATCACAGTGTAAAAAAGTCCTATAAAAAGAGACAGGAGTGACACCAACTGAAATCTATAAGGCCACAGCATGCCATCAATTTCTAAACAGAACTCCTATTCAAATCATTCTGCTTAAACCCTCATATGGTCTGCAAAAACGAACAGGGTTTTCTTGAAATGATTTCAATAATGATTTATCTAAGACTGTAATCTCTCTTGTATGGGATTTGTAAGCCATCCCACAGAATTCTCTAGCAGGGGACACTGTTCCCTATTTACATCAAAGTTTTATATAAATAATATTACTTTTTTTTTTTTATTATTTTCTGCAGCTGTTTTCCCTTATGAATAAGCTGGGCCTATGAAGAAAATGTGAAAATAGGAAAACTGTGAGTAATATTTATAATAATGATATATCCAACTCAGGAAATTGCTACAACTGTCTTTATCAAAATAAACAAGATTGATATTTTTTCCTCCTTTAAGAGAAAAGCAAAATCCTCTACTATTAAAATTAATTTGACTTGGTATTTGTCTTTGACTGCTTTATATCCCATTTTTGGTCCTGTTAAAAAAAAAAAAAAACAACACAAAAAACACACGCACACAAAAACCCTACAGCGTTGCTTTTCGTCTCACAGGAGTGAAAGAAGCATATACACACGCCATTCAGCCCAAAATTACTCTAGCTACAGGGCATGGCAAAGCATGAAATAACTGCTCCAGAGCACTTCCTCATGTGGGTGTGTTAGATAACTGTCTGCTCCAACGCTAAAATAAAGCACACTGTGACCCAATCAACACCACGAGCTCTGCTCTGCACAGCTGCCCGGGAACCCAGAGCACCCCACACCGCCCTGCGCACACCGCTCTGCCAAACTCGGTCCTACCCCCCTGGCCAACAGGCTTGACACTCCCCGAGTTCTAGCTACAGCATCATATGCTGAATTTAAGTTTACTGAGGCATACTTTACCCTTTGCTGCTGTATCCAGATTGCAAACGGACTTTGTGCTAGCAGAAGGGCTAAGACTTTTTTTTTTTTTTGCTAGAATATACTTGGGGTTCAAAGAAAATTAAATCCTCCTAGTGAAAAAGTTTTTCAGATTAAAAAGAGATCTTACTGCGTAATGAAAAATGTTTCTCCTACTCCAACTCTCCTTCTCTGCTCAAATTCTTCTTGCCTGGGGTTTTCATAAAATCAAGAGGTACCTTGTAGTCATTTTTAAAGTTTTTCAAAAATGTTAAGATGAGGCTGGGCTTCTGCTAAGTGTACGTGTAAGAATCCTGAGGACAGGTCCACGTGCTTTCCTACAAAAAACCTGGGCTGTTGAGGAACGAACACCTGCACTGGTTCAGGAGAAAATGACAGGTGCCTGAAAACCCACCCATCCCACAAGGGGGATGGCTGCTAACGCTCCAGCTGCATCACTCCAAGCTGACCACCATACAAAGGCATCAGCTACTCCACCTTTAAGACCCCTACATTTTTTGGCATAACTTCAGCATCCCCTCTACACCCAAATCTGAGTTTCAAAGCTTGAGATTCAAACTTTAAGACGGGAGGAAACACCTTGCTACAGTTAACAGGTCGTTTGAAGCCATAAACACATGTAAAGTCTATCACCAAAATATTAATTTAGAGGCTTGAATAAAAAGGAGGAGGGAAAAAAAAATAGGAAGCAATGAATGTCATTCCCCAGCTAACAGATGAGCCACCAATTCTTGGCACACGGATATATAAAACCTTGAAAAGTTTCGCTCAGGTTCTGGAAATAAAGCTGCTAATAAAATGGAGCAAGTAGTTTCTGTAGTTGCAGTGCCAGTGAATAGATATGCTGCTTTGGATTGCAGTTAACTTAGTTTGTTCAGCGAGGAGGCACTTCTGTTGAAACCGGGGAGTCGTAAGTTAAAGGACAGCTAAAAAAAAAGCACCAAACAACAGCAAAAAAACCTGTTGGCAGCAAAAGTTCTCTCTGGCTGTAAAATAATGGTTTTTTAAGAAACATTTCAAAGGATTTGAAGGTTTTGGAGAATCTCCTAGGCAGTCCCAGGTGGGTTAGGAATATTGCATTATGGACTTCTTTGTGCTAAGAGGAAGGCCTAATGCATGTTTTTAAGAAGTCCGCCTCTTGCTATTAAATAAATAATTTTCTATTAAAAAAGGTGATTGTTATTGTTGAGAGATCTCCACTGATCAGCGTCCATTTTATATAATTACTTACAATTCTCCAGAACATTTTATGTAACTCACTTCCACTATCTCTTTTCTTTTTTCTTTCCTTTTTTTTTTTTTTTTTGTTACCAGCAGAGTAGCAGTTCTACTCTCCAACAGAAATGACAGGAGCTCAGACAAAAAGACCATTTCAAATGGATCAATTTAAGCAGTCTTTAGAACCCATGATAAATCTGGGCTCCAAAAACTCGACAATGCTAAATGGGCTATGAAATGCATCACAAATCCCTCCCCAGAAAAAAAAGGGGGAAAAAAAAAAAGAAAAAAAAATTAATTCAGAGAAAAGCTTCAATGTTTGAAATTACAAATAAGCAGCATATTTGTGGAATGAAAAATGGTAAATAAATAGTTACTATTTCTGGAGAAAACGGCTCGATAGATTTCATAATTTGCCACCACTGTAAAAAATATCTATTCCCTTCCCCCCTCCCTTCCCCGGCAGTACACACGGAAACACAAGCATAACCATGCATAAAGTGGGAGGGTGGGGGGCAGCCAAGGATACAAACTCCCTCTTAGAAAGTTTGAATTCTTATTAACCCAGTGATGCCTCCATAACGTTACATTAGATCAGCAACATAAAAGTTGGAATATACATCTCCTTTCTTCCTAGTAAAGGAAACTGGAAAAATACTAATAATGAAAAATAGACGTTAAAAATATCCAGGAGGAAAAAGTATACGTACAATAACCAAAATTAACCCCCTCCGCCCCCATACCAAAACAGACAAACAACAAAATCTCCAAATAAAAATCCTGTCAGGAGGAATGGAACCTGCTTTCTCTTTTTTTGCTTTTATTTACTGTATGCCAAGCATGGACTTTAAACTTACAGTGTGCATATATATAGAAAACAAAGAACGAGAGTCACCGTTAACCCTTGTCACCGGCATTACAGTTAAAAGTCATTGGCAAATACTAATAAAGCCCCATTTAGCAGTAAATAAGGAGAGCATGATATATGGACGGACAGATGGAACTGCATAAACAGAAAAGAAAAAGCAGAGAGACCCACAAACATACGGAGAGGGCTGTTTTAAAAGAGTGAAAGATATTGATTTACTTGGAACTAGTGTTGGAAAACAAACGTATTTGTTTCCTTCTTGATTAAAAAAAAAAGTAATTAAAGTGAATCATAAGGGGGCACACCCTTAAATAAGTAGAAGGGGGAAAAACATTTGTAGAGGGTAAGGCCTTCTATAGATGTTCCGAATTTTAAGCTGGCAAATAGGTCTGGCAAACTTACATCTCTAAATTAAAAATCGAGGGGGGGGAGGAGAATAAAGAAGTGCTGGTGGTTTAAGGAGAGTAGAGGCTTTATTCTTTTATTTTTTATAAAAGTTGACTGGCCTACCTTGTTCCCCAGTCCTCAGTTTGTCTCCTCATAGTCGCTGTCTCCCTGGAAGTACAGTGTGAGTGGTAATGACTGCCTGCCTCCCTAATGAGTCCATTTTCCTGCTCTTGATGTTGTGTATATACACACACTGCAACCTACCTTACAAACCACAGAGACGGGAAAGGGAGAGCGAGCGAGAGAGAGCGAGCGAGAGCGAGCGAGAGTGCGAGAGACAGGGAGAGAGAGGGAGAGGGAGAGAAAGGCGCACACAGACAAAGCCCTCCTACCAGACAGCAGACAACCCTCCTTCCCCTATCTAGCAAAATACAACTCGGCTAATGCAGCAACAGGTTCAATACTGCCAGGCTGAGGCAGCGTAGAAAAGGTATACGGGGCTGAGCAGGATTTCTGGCAAATAAACACTTTAGTGCCGGCTGGCTCCACCTTTCTTATTTATGTTACAGGATGTTGGAATGCATTGTTTCAGACAGTCCATATAATTACCATAAATACATTTTTTGGTGCATATTAGCATGAAACGCCGAAACCTATCAGCCATTCTGCTCCGTAACCTCATAGCTTTAACACATGCAGGGAAGGTGTAAACATATCTCTTTTGACAGGCAGACTACACAAAGCCCACTGATGATTTTAAAGTCATGAGATCTTTCAAGAAAGACGCTCCTGAAGATAGGTTTCCCCAGACAATAGGAGAGCAGGGAAAATTGATCTTGATGAGGAAGAAGTCTTCGTAAGAGACTGCTCAGTAAACAACTGAAGAGAGGGCTATTCTCCCCAGCATTCCCTCCCTTCAAAAATATATATTGGGAAGCTTCTACCCCTACAGCTATAATAATGTGCTGTGCTTATGTCTGAACAGGTGCAATGCATATAGTACATGGTGTTACAAGGACAGAAATAAATCTCTCAAGTAAAAAAACATTTTCCCAGTTGCAGACAGGCCAAGGTTATTTAAAATATAGGTCTAATTTGAAGCGCGTTTCCCCCGCTCCCTATATAGGGGGGGGGGCGGGGCTAGAAGGAAGGTGTGAAGGGGAGGTAAAGATGGGAAAATCAATACATGTAACCAGTTACTAGATTTTTATTTTTACAATATTCTGTCATATCTGAAGAAGATATATGCTGCTTCTAAAAACAATTTTCACTCAGTCCTGCCTCTCATCACATGTAAACTTACGCTGTCACAAAAATTCTGTTGATTTTAATTACAACTATAGGCATGTGAAAGTAGCAAGAGCAGGAAAACAAGATTTTGCACCTGTATTTCATCTTTGGACAAAGGTTCTCCAAGAACTTTATCTGGGTCCAAGAAAAATAAAAGATGGTTAAGTGGTATTCCCAAGGTTATGCTGTAAATCAGTGGAAAAACAGATGAGAACCCAAATCTCCTGATGCTTAACACAGAATTTGCCTGGAGTTAACTCATACGCACCTAAAAGTTGTGTCCTATCTAAGCCAGTTGTGTAGGCTCCCTCTATTGCCAGTGGAGAGACAGGCACCCCCAAAAAGCAATTCATCCCAGCTTTCCCTCTTTCTCTCCACTGAGGAGGGAGCCTACACAACTAGATTAGGCTAGGCAGCTAGCTTGTACTTGGCTAAAATTAAGTAAAATGAATCTCACTTTTGATATAAAGCTCTATTACAACATCCTGCTTCCCAAAATTTATTTTTATTATCGCATTTATTATTAGGCAATATATGCCTAAATTGTAGTGATCGAAAAGGGATAGCCTGCTGACTAAAAGAGACAGGTAAACTCCTTAGATTCATGGATTTGTACCCTCAGGCTGGCTGGATATTCATAATTCACACAGTCTTTATAATATTAACCAGCCTGGTGACTGGTGAATTTGATTAGTTTTGTTCACTGGTAGCTGCTACACATTTTTGTATTTCGCTTATAAACATTCTGTTTTCATCCAGATGTACAGTAAATACAGAAGGATTAAGTAATTTTTTTTCAAAAGGTTACTTTTCATTAGTGTTTTCATCAAAACACAGCCTTTCTTACCTTAGGATAAAATACAAAGAGTAAAAGGCTCTATTAGGTGACTTAATTCAACTCCTTCTCTAATATTTGGCTACATACACACCTGGCATATGTAGAGGCAGCTCTACAAGTTACTCCAAACATATATTGCAAAAATTCAGCCCTATTATATATTTGCTTGTCTGGACTTTATTCACCTTTTTGAAGGGTATGTAAGGTCAGGAAAGCCGAAGGAGCATTTGGAGACTTTGCTTCTAACTGTGGTAACACAATCTGGCCATGTATGTGCCAACTGACCACTCATTGCCTCAGTTTTTCCATCTGTAAAATGGACTCAACTGTGGTTCCATGAGCAGATGGTACCATAAATATATGAAGTGCTTCGTCTTCCTATCTCAGCCTGGCATGTCTCAGAGTTTTATGATGGAGAATATTATGGGAAAAATATAAACACTTTATCAAGGGGACCTGTATCAGAGCCAGCTGATGAAAATCACAAGATTTTTATATACTTCTATTCAGTTCAAATAATATGAATAGTCTCTGAATTTAAAATTTAAAAACTAGATCTACACCAAAATGAGGATACCAGATGCAAGAAGTTCTTAGTACTCTGGAACATCTGACCCCAAACTGACATTCATTCCTCAGTCCCACCTACTTTATACATACAAATCTGAAGACAGATTCAAAACGTACCAAGTTTGGATAAAATACAGATTTGAACCCTTCAAATTTAACAGACATTCAGGTTGAAATCTGAGTACTAAGTTGGACACTTAAGTTAGAACAATCTTCAGATTTGCCATTGATCCAGATCCAAAAACTGTTAAGTTGGAAGGCATCTAGATCCTTACTTCCTGTAACTTTCTAGAAATGTCATATATGTATCTGAACATGGATTACAGGTCAAATTTCCTCATATTTTGAGGAAGCCTGAATCTCCGCAAGACCACTAGAACTGAGCCTGATTCCATCCAGTTACAGCAACGCTTATACCAGACCTAAACCGGAACCCAAAACTACTCCTTCCAAAGTTGCATGGGGTTTGCGTACATGCAGAACTGTAGAACCAAAACAAACACTTTCAAACCTTGAGACTGTTTGAAAACAAATATGAAGCAGATTCCAACTTAAGCTAGTTTTGGCCCTCAATCAGAAACGAATCCAATTAGCCGTAATCTTCATAAAATCTAAGTATCTGTCTGACCTGACTGATAAACCCCGCAAAATGTGATCTGTACAACTGGTTCCTTGCCCCCAAGTCTTTCTAAATGCATCCAAACCACCAATGGCTTGATTCTCTGTTGTCTTATAAATCATTCAGTCTACCTAAACCATACAAAAAGAGCGTAAAAAAATGCTGAGTGATGTGATTGAACAGAGAATCCTGATTTAATGATGTCTTGCCAACATAAAAATGTCTGCTCATTTGCTTGATTCAAAATGAATCAACGAGAGCCTGCTCACCATTACGCCACATTCCTGTGGGCCGGCAATTCCTCCTCTCCATTACGGGAGCAGGTTGATGGCTATGTAGTTGGTTCACTTGCAGGAAGAGGAAAGAGGACATGTCACTGCTGACAGCTTTCAGCCCTGTCACAGGACTGGACACACACCTGCCACGTGATGACGAGGGCCTGCACACAGATGGCCTATGCTTGGCCATGCAACAGAACAGGCAAGCAAACTTTTGTCACGTGCCCAGGAGCGTACCTCTCCCATGGCAGAGGCACTGAATTCTGGTTATGCCACACATGGGGTCACCCCACGAGAAAGAGGCTGGAACAGAGGGCTACCAGCTGTCTTAGCAAAAGGCTGAACAGGCAATGCTGGTCTACCCAGTAGATGATATTCCTGGTTTTCTTTTTCTGTAAACTTGTCTTCTCGGTTCAGAGTTAATCTCTAGCAAGTGTCATTATGGAGGCAAAGGAGCCCAAACCCCTCTAGCAAAGCCTTAAAAAGAATGAAAAAATGACTAGCACCATGAGGCAGGTAGAAAATTCTGGTGCTTGGCACAGCAGGGGCCCCATCTACAGTTCTCCCAGGGAGCTGCAGAGCCCCAAGAACACCCTGATCTTCAGTAGTAAGGGGGAGATAGGAGAAATCAAACTGTCTACCAGAACTGTGAAAGTCTTTGTTGCAAACGACAAGATTCTGGTGATAGACTAAGAGGGAAGGAAGGTGCTTCAGTGCCAGATAACATATTCTATACTGCTGTGGTCTCTCCTCTCCTTTTTATGTTGCCAGGCGCACCAACGTGCTGAGTTTAGACATATCTTGTTGGCAACCACAACTGGAAAAGGAGTCACGACATCATATAACCATGTCTGAGGCTAAGAGCTACTTCCTTTGAAAAAAAATTGGGCTGATTTTCAAGTTCTAAAGAAATTTGAGTGGGACTGACTCCATGAACTGGTCGGGTATCCTGCCCATCCTTGTGGTGGGTTAACACACTGGTTTTGATGTACTCCACATACCTGCCCTACGACAGTTCCATCAATGCCTTCAGGGAGCTCCACTTTACTACAATCCCAGGAATTGTTCTTAGAAACGCGGCTGATATAACACCATACTGGTGTTAAAAATTCCAGGCAAATTTCTGTCACAGTTCTCTTTCAGATGTTATAGGCAGGACCTAAACACACTCACAACATGTCTGAACTTGATTGCTTCCACTTAGTTCCTTTCACCACATACGCAGATCTCCTAGACTCCCCTGGTATATCACACCATCATGTTGCCAGCCCAACAGGGTTGGTGATTCAGATGTCTCTACTGGTGTCCTGCAGTGTCTCTGCAACTTTGTTCAAACGTAATGAGAAAGATGCCAATTAAAAAAGCACGAGAGTCCTGCAGCGTGGCAGGCTGATTCAAATTAGATACCTGTATGAAGTGATTAAAAATGGGTTTTCTAAACCTGAAGATAACAGGAGGACGGTATGTTTGATTTACATCAGCAGGGGTCAACAAAAACATAGAAGAACCACACAAAAGCTCTTTATCCCTGCAGATTTACTGGTGAAGATGCTGAGGACAGAAGGAGAGAAATACAGCACATTTCTGGTGTCTTTCAATATGCAAAGAATCTCAATTGTTCTCCCATTTCAGTAGTCATTCCTTACTGCCAGACCTCCAGATAAGTAATACTTTAATTTACCAACTTTGATACATCATTCTATAGTTCAGCTGCACACACACATTGACAAATCAAATCTCACAACTTCCTTTGGCAAAAAGGTACTGTCATTCCCATTTTACAGATAGTAAAAACTAAATGGAAAGAGTTAATCATTCTGCTGTTAACAGAAGTGAGATTGGGATGTCAGGCTTTCCTGATCAGGAGTTCAGGCTGTGCTGCCTCTATGGATCAGGCTCTCAGACAGCCCAATTGATTGGCAAGACTGGGGCACACTTGCTGAACCAGAACAGGCTTTTCTGATGTTGTTTGTTGATTTTTTTTTTTTTTAAATCCCGGAATGTCCTGAATAATAGATCAGATGCAAAGCTAATATGTCTCCAACAGTTTCAATGGATTTGTGAAAATCTGTCTGCAAGTAATACGTACCAACTACCATAAATGCCCACGTTCTTTTAGGATGATGCTACCAGCACTTCGGTAAAGGAACACTTTGCACAGTGACTGTTCCCTTACAGCCCTTGGGCCACTTTGCACAAAGGCTGCAAAATGGTGTTTCCACTGCATAATAATCCCATGTCAGATACAACAGTACGGCATTACTCTAGTACCGTGATGGGTAAATACTGCTGCTACATCAGTAAATCGTGACAGTGAGATCTAGGCAATATAAGAAATTTTGTCCGAACAAAGCCAATCCCTTGCTTTTATACCCATCAACCCTGGTGCGTATCAATCACCACTTACGGGGACTGAGAGTCCTCATAAAACAAACTCCAGACGACCAGTATCATACCAACATACCATTTTCCAATTCAAAAACCAAAACCACACAAGAAGTCCTCAGACTCCCACATGCTTTATCCCCATCTCCCCATTCCACACATGCACACACTTGGGATGTTCATCTGTTAGCTTTCTGTCTTGAATGTGTAGATTGTGTTGTAATTACTTAACACCTAACAACCTTCAGTTATGTATGTGGCCTCGGCTATGTATGCGTTCATCCTCTCCACTTACAGAGTGCTGGGATATTACCTTTATTTGCATCAGCAGGCCATTTGTGACCAATTTAGCTGTTGAGCTAACATGCAAGGCCCTCATCCAAGCTGTGGAGTTACAATGGAATAGGATCTCGTTACACAGCCTACTGCATCGTATGGTGCACCCTCTATTATATCACTATATGGTTCCCAAAGGTTACCTATAATTCAATTGTAAAGAGTCATGTTGCAGTTCAGTCAATATTTAAGGACTAGAAATTTGATGATTTACTTATGGAAATCCATACTGAATCCACCCCAAACTAAACAACAAATTGTAAAAGTAGTTTTACCATCTGAAAGGAGCATGGTAACAAACAAGTCAGGATGCACATCCATCACTCTCTTCTGCCAGATAACTAGGATGACTATCAAAGATTTCTATTTTTGTCCCAGAAAGTTAGGGAGCATGCAGGAGGATTTGATTGCTGTCATAATAATTGCAGACGGTTATGACATGAACCACAGTGAAAATGCTGAAGCTCTAGGTGGCCATCACTTCACTTTTACCCTCTTTTAATTGGGGGGGGGGGGGCACAAAAAAAAACAGAAGCAAACA